>JACEFZ010016997.1:155000-315000 GCA_014155875.1 Cepaea nemoralis | reverse complement strand
GTTATTTTAATTAAAAAACTTGAGACAATGAAAATTGGCCCTAATGTAGTCACTCTAATAACATATTTTCTATCAAATAGAAAGCAAGTAGTATCACATAATAAATCTCTGTTTCAAACCACTACCTTCAATATTGGAGTACCGCAAGGCTCTATTCTTGGCCCTCTATTATTTGCCATATATATTAACGATCTACCTTTGCATCTTTCGTCGTCCCACGATCTATTTGCAGATGACTGTTCAGTGTACACAAACGCTGAAAACTGTATTTTACTGGAGTCGTCTTTACAACAAGAATTAAATAATGTAGTTAGGTGGAGCTATTCAAACCGTATGCAAATTAACATTACTAAAACAAAGTCAATGTTACTAACAACCAGACAAAGACTTCAAACTCTAAGCTCACACACATCACTTCAACTTCACATCGATAACATGCCAGTAGAAAGTGTAATTGAGCACAAAACATTATGCCTAATCATTGATAGAAACCTAACCTTTAATTCCCACTTTCAAGCGCTCATTAAACAAACAGCGAAAAAAGTCTACCAACTCGCCGATATTAAAAACTTCCTTGATGAGGACACAAGGAATCTATTCTATACTTCTCATATACAGACACACTTTGACTACTGCTCTACAATTTGGGACGGTTGTTCTAATTCAAACACCAAGCGACTGTACTCACTCCAGAAACGGGCTATGAGTCTAATTTATAGCGAACATTTATCTGACAATCCTAGCCTGTATAAACGCCTTCAATTACTACCATTCCGCAAACGCCTGTTTTTCAATAAAGTTAACTAATTCACAAAATCCTGCATCGGAACGCCCCAAATTACCTTTGGCCATTGTTTAAATATAATGCTAGACACAGTAAACGTTTAAATATACTACACATTCCGAAGCCTAGGATTGACAAATACAAAACAAGCTTAACGTACTCTGCAGCTCAGCTGTGGAACAATCTTCCACAAGAAATCAAAGACATCACCAATCCCTATTCATATAATCGCTAATTATTCGGACACTATCTCAATACGGATTACCTTCCCCCTTAATAATAGAGATAATAATAATAATAACAACACTTTAGTATAACAGCCAGTCCCCTTTTTGTAGGCCAGTATATTCCACATGGCTAATAAAAAGTGTCATACCATTATCTAATATTACTGTGGCGTGTAGTTTTGATGTTCGCATATTGCCCATGTCTTTATAATGCATTTCTTTTATATTGTTGCTGTTCTTTGTTAGCCTAGAATGATGTGTGATTGAAATAATGTATGAAAGAGAGTGATAGAAGGACAGAACGTTAGACGGGCCTGCCTGCCCAATTCTTAACCCTTTGAAAATAAAGTTTGTTCGTTCATTCGTTCTATCTATCTATCTATTTATCTATCTATCTATCTATCTATCTATCTATCTATCTATCTATCTATCTATCTATCTATCTATCTATCTATCTATCTATCTATCTATCTATCTATCTATCTATCTATCTATCTATCTATCTATCTATCTATCTATCTATCTATCTATCTATATATCTATCTATATATCTATCTATCCATCCATCCATCCATCTTTCCATCCATCCATCCATCCATCCATCTATCCATCTATCTATCTATCTATCTATCTATCTATCGAAAATTAGAAAATAGAAAATTGGCACCAGAATATAAACAACAACAGTCTATGTGGAGCTGTGTTTATTGATTTCAAGAAAGCATTTGATATGATAGACCATTTTATTTTAATTAAAAAACTTGAGACTAATGAAAATTGCCCTAATGTAGTCACTTTAATATCATCTTTTCTGTCAAACAGAAAACAAGTAGTATCACATAATAAATCTCTATTTCAAACCACTACCTTCAATATTGGAGTACGCAAGGCTCTATTCTTGGCCCTCTATTATTTGCCATATATATTAACGATCTACCTTTGCATCTTTCGTCGTCCCACGATCTATTTGCAGATGACTGTACAGTGTACACAAACGCTGAAAACTGTATTTTACTGGAGTCGTCTTTACAACAAGAATTAAATAATGTAGTTAGATGGAGCTATTCAAACCGTATGCAAATTAACATCACTAAAACAAAGTCAATGTTACTAACAAGCAGACAAAGACTTCAAACTCTAAGCTCTCACACATCACTTCAACTTCACATCGATAACATGCCAGTAGAAAGTGTAATTGAGCACAAAACATTATACCTAATCATTGATAGAAACCTAACCTTTAATTCCCACGTTCAAGCGCTCATTAAACAAACAGCGAAAAAAGTCTTCCAACTCGCCAAAATTAAAAACTTCCTTGATGAGGACACAAGGAGAATATTCTATACTTCTCATATACACACTTTGACTACTGCTCTACAATTTGGGACGGTTGTTCTAATTCAAACACAAAGTTACTGTACTCACTCTAGAAACGGGCCATGAGTCTAATATATAGCAAACATTTATCTGACAATCCTAGCCTGTATAAACGCCTTCAATTACTACCATTCCGCAAACGCCTGCTTTTCAATAAAGCTAAACTAATTCACAAAATCCTGCATCGGAACGCCCCAAATTACCTTTGGCCATTGTTTAAATATAATGCTAGACACAGTAAACGTTTAAATATACTACACATTCCGAAGCCTAGGATTGACTTATACAAAACAAGCTTAACGTACTCTGCAGCTCAGCTGTGGAACAATCTTTCACAAGAAATCAAAGACATCACCAATCCCTATTCATATAATCGCAAATTATTCGAACACTATCTCAATACGGATTACCTTCCCCCTTAATAATTAGAGATAATAATAATAACAAAACCCTAGTATAACAGCCAGTCCCTTGTTTGTAGGCCAGTATATTCCACAAGGCTAATAACAAGTGTCAGACCATTATCTAATATGACTGTGTCGTGTAGTTTTGATTTTCGCATTTTGCCCATGCCTTTATAATGCATATCTTTTATATTGTTGCTGTTCTTTGTTAGCCTTGAATGATGTGTGAATGAAATAGTGTATGAAAGAGAGTGTTAGAAGGGCAGAATGTTAGACGGGCCTCCGTGACCAATTTTTAACCCTTTGAAAATAAAGTTTGTTCGTTCATTCGTTCTATCTATCTATCTATCTATCTATCTATCTATCTATCTATCTATCTATCTATCTATCTATCTATCTATCTATCTATCTATCTATCTATCTATCTATCTATCTATCTATCTATCTATCTATCTATCTATCTATCTATCTATCTATCTATCTATCTATCTATCTATCTATCTATCTATCTATCTATCTATCTATCTATCTATCTATCTATCTATCTATCTATCTATCTATCTATCTATCTATCTATCTATCTATCTATCTATCTATCTATCTATCTATCTATCTATCTATCTATCTATCTATCTATCTATCTATCTATCTATCTATCTATCTATCTATCTATCTATCTATCTATCTATCTATCTATCTATCTATCTATCTATCTATCTATCTATCTATCTATCTATCTATCTATCTATCTATCTATCTATCTATCTATCTATCTATCTATCTATCTATCTATCTATCTATCTATCTATCTATCTATCTATCTATCTATCTATCTATCTATCTATCTATCTATCTATCTATCTATCTATCTATCTATCTATCTATCTATCTATCTATCTATCTATCTATCTATCTATCTATCTATCTATCTATCTATCTATCTATCTATCTATCTATCTATCTATCTATCTATCTATCTATCTATCTATCTATCTATCTATCTATCTATCTATCTATCTATCTATCTATCTATCTATCTATCTATCTATCTATCTATCTATCTATCTATCTATCTATCTATCTATCTATCTATCTATCTATCTATCTATCTATCTATCTATCTATCTATCTATCTATCTATCTATCTATCTATCTATCTATCTATCTATCTATCTATCTATCTATCTATCGAAAATTAGAAAATAGAAAATTGGCACCAGAATATAAACAACAACAGTCTATGTGGAACTGTGTTTATTGATTTCAAGAAAGCATTTGATATGATAGACCATGTTATTTTAATTAAAAAACTTGAGACAATGAAAATTGGCCCTAATGTAGTCACTCTAATATCATATTTTCTATCAAACAGAAAGCAATGTAGTATCACATAATAAATCTCTGTTCAAACCACTACCTTCAATATTGGAGTACCGAAAGGCTCTATTCTTGGCCCTCTATTATTTGCCATATATATTAACGATCTACCTTTGCATCTTTCGTCGTCCTACGATCTATTTGCAGATGACTGTACAGTGTACACAAACGCTGAAAACTGTATTTTACTGGAGTCGTCTTTACAACAAGAATTAAATAATGTAGTTAGGTGGAGCTATTAAAACCGTATGCAAATTAACATCACTAAAACAAAGTCAATGTTACTTACAACCAGACACAGACTTACAACTCTAAGCTCACAAACATCACTTCAACTTCACATCGATAACATGCCAGTAGAAAGTGTAATTGAGCACAAAACATTATGCCTAATCATTGATAGAAACCTAACCTTTAATTTCCACGTTCAAGCGCTCATTAAACAAAGATCGAAAAAAGTCTACCAACTCGCCAATATTAAAAACTTCCTTGATGAGGACACCAGGAAACTATTCTATACTTCTCATATACAGACACACTTTGACTACTGCTCTACAATTTGGGACGGTTGTTCTAATTCAAACACCAAGCGACTGTACTCACTCCGGAAATGGGCAATGAGTCTAATTTATAGCAAACATTTATCTGACAATCCTAGCCTGTATAAACGCCTTCAATTACTACCATTCCGCAAACGCCTGCTTTTCAATAAAGCTAAACTAATTTACAAAATCCTGCATCAGAACGCCCCAAATTACCTTTGGCCATTGTTTAAATGTAAACGTTTAAATATACTACACATTCCGAAGCCTAGGATTGACTTCATAGCAAAACTAAGCTTAACGTACTTTGCAGCTCAGCTGTGGAACAATCTTCCACAAGAAATCAAAGACATCACCAATCCCTATTCACATAATCGCAAATTATTCGAACACTATCTCAATACGGATTACCTTCTTCCTTAATAATAGAGATAATAATAATAATAACAACACCCTAGTATAACAGCCAGTCCCCTTTTTGTAGGCCAGTATATTCCACATGGCTAATAACAAGTGTCATACCATTATCTAATATTACTGTGTCGTGTAGTTTTGATGTTCGCATATTGCCCATGTCTTTATAATGCATATCTTTTATATTGTTGCTGTTCTTTGTTAGCCTTGAATGATGTGTGAATTGAAATAATGTATGAAAGAGAGTGATAGAAGGCAGAACGTTAGACGGGCCTGCGTGCCCAATTCTTAAACCTTTGAAAAAAAAGTTTGTTCGTTCATTCGTTCTATCTATCTATCTATCTATCTATCTATCTATCTATCTATCTATCTATCTATCTATCTATCTATCTATCTATCTATCTATCTATCTGTCTATCTATCTATCTATCTATCTATCTATCTATCTATCTATCTATCTATCTATCTATCTATCTATCTATCTATCTATCTATCTATCTATCTATCTATCTATCTATCTATCTATCTATCTATCTATCTATCTATCTATCTATCTATCTATTTATCTATCTATCTATCTAGAAACCATCTATCTATCTTTCATATTACGAGGTATCGTTTAATGCCACCTGATTGTCCTGTAACATGCCATTCCATATTTTTTTTCTTTTAATTCTCATCTTATCATTTTGTATACCACTTGATTTTATCATGTATAATATAACATTACTGTGATGTGAGTGAGAGAGAGAGAGAGAGAGAGAGAGAGAGAGAGAGATAGAGAGAGAGAGAGAGAGAGAGAGAGAGAGAGAGAGAGCAAGAGAGAGAGAGAGAGAAGGAGAGAGAGAGAAAAAAAAGAGAGATTTGAATTGCATCACTAATTTTTACGCTACATAATGTATATGTACAATTTTTTCTCCACTTCTTGCAATTGCGAGAATTCTCACGACAATCGTCAGTGTCTAAATTGTGTGTAAAGTGTAGGAGTTTGTTCTTATTAGTTTCAGTAATCATGTGAGGCATCATGTATTTGTCTATATGTGAGGATGTATGTATGGGTGTGTATGTGAGGGATATGTGTGTGTGTGTGGGGGGGGGGGGAATGTGTGTGTGCCTATGTAAGAGAGAGAGAGAGAGCGAGAGAGAGAGAGAGAGAGAGAGAGAAGAGAGAGAGAGAGAGAGAGAGAGAGAGAGAGAGAATTCAGTGCTCGCATGTCCTGTAACATGCCATTCCATATTCTTTGTGTATTTTCATCTTTCACATTATCATTTTGTATGTATGACACTTGATTTTATCATGTATAATATAACATTACTGTAATGTGAGTGAGAGCGCTAGTGAGTGAGAGAGAAAGAGAGAGAGAGAGAGAGAGAGAGAGAGAGAGAGAGAGAGAGAGAGAGAGAGAGAGAGAGAGAGAGAGAGAGAGAGGGGAGAGAGAGAGTTGAATTGCATCACTAATTTTTAAGTTACAAAATGTATATGTACAATTTTTCTCCATTTTTTTTACAATTTTGCGACAATGCTCACGACAATCGTCACTGTATGTGTGTGTAAAGTGTGGGAGTTTGATCATAATAGTAGGTTGGGGGATCGGGGGATGTGTGTGTGGGTGGATTCGTGATGTGTGTGGGTGGGCGGGGTGGGTTTGTGTGGGTGGGTGGGGGATTTGTGTGTAGGTGCGTGCGAGATGTATGGGTGTATGGGGAGATGTGTTTGTGAGTGGGGATGTGTGTTTTGTCTAGGTGGTTGTGGGTGAGTGGGTGGAGGAGGATATGTTGGTTGATGATTGATGGTGGGTTATGGGATGGGTGGGGGTATATGTGTGGGTGGGGAGATGTGGTGGGTGGGAGATGTGTGCAGGTGGGGGTGGTTGTGGGTTTGAGGATGTGTATGTGGGTGTGGGATGTTTGGGTGGATGGGTGGGGAGTGTGTGTTGGTGAGAGATGTGTGGGTGAATGTGTGTGGGGGATGTGTGTGGGTTGGGGGAGGGGTGCGTGATGAGTGTGGGTGATGGATTTGGAGATGTGTGTGTGGGTGGGGGATATGTCTGGCTGGGTGGGGGTGTGTGTGGCTGGATGGAGGATGTATGTGTGGGTAGTGAGGGTGACTGTAGTTGGGGGATGTGTGGATGGGTAGGAGATGTGTGGATAGATGTGTGTGTGTGGGTGAGGGATGTGTCTTTGGGATGTGTGTGGGTGTGGTATTGTGTGGGAGGGGAGCTGGGTGTGGATAAATGATGTTTGTGTGGGTAAGTGAAGGTGTGGTTGGGTTTGTGGGTGGGTGAATGATGTGTGTGAGGGTGGGGGATGTTTGCTTAGATGGGTGGTTGGGATGTGTGAGTGTGGGTGGGTAGATAGGAGATGTATGTGTTGATGAGTGGGTAAGGGACGTGTGGGTGTTAGTGGTTGAGGGATAAGTACGTGTGTCTAGGGATGTGTGAGGGGATGAATGTATGGGTTGTGTGTGCGTGGATGGGAGGTGTGTGTTTGTGAATGGGGAATGTGTTGGTGGGTGGGGATGTGTGTGAGGGATGTTTGTATGGGTGGGGAGATTGTGCGTGGGTGGGGATGTGTGTGTATATGGGTAAGGGTGTGTGGTTAAGGGATGTGTGGCTGGGGAATAGGGTGGATGGAGGATGTGTGGTGGGGATGTGTGGTTGGGTAGAGGATGTGTGGGTGGGTGATTGTATATGAGTAAGGGTGTGTGGTTAAGGGATGTTTGGTTGGGGGATAGGTGGGTAGAGGATGTGTGGGTGGGTAGAGGATATGTGGGTGGGTGAGTGTGTGCAGGTTAGGAGATGGTGGGGGATGTTTGTAGGTGTGGGCTCGGGATAAGTGAGTGGGCTGGGGGAGATGGGAGATTATGTGGGTGAGTGCGGAATTTGTGTGTGGGTAGGTGCGGAATATGTGAGTTGACGGGGAGATGTGTGTGTGGCTGAGGAATGTGTGTTTGGTTGGGTGGTTGGAGGTGTGTGGGTGGAGGAGGATATTGGGTGAGTGATTGTTGGTGGGAAATGGGACGGGTAAAGGATATGTGAGTGGGTGGGGAGATGTGTGTAGGTGGGGGATGTGTGGGTTATTGAATGTATGTGTGCTTGGGGTGTGGGTGGATGGGATGTGTGGTGGATGAGAGGTGTGTGTGGGTGGGGAGATGTATAGGGATGTGGTGGATGGGTGGGGGAATGTATTGTATGTGTGTGTGGTTGGGTGGGGGAGTTGGAGTGAATGGGGGATGTGTGGGTGGGTGGTGGATGTGTCTTATAACATAGTCATATGCATTGTTTATGTTCACAAAATTCATGTGACAATGTTTTTTTTCCTATGCACTGTTCATGAAAGAAAGATGAGTGATTGGAAGGGCCGAATGTAAGACGGGCCTGCGTGCCCAATTTGTTACCCTTTGAAAATAAAGTCTGTTCGTTCGTTCGTTCGTTCGTTCTATCTATCTGTCTGTCTGTCTGTCTGTCTGTATGTCTGTCTGTCTGTCTGTCTGTCTGTCTGTCTGTCTGTCTGTCTGTCTGTCTGTCTGTCTGTCTGTCTGTCTGTCTGTCTTTCTGTCTGTCTGAGAGAGAGCGCAAGAGAGAGACAGGGAGAGAAAAAAAAAGAGAGTTGAATTGCATCACTAATTTTTACGCTACATAATGTATATGTACAATTTTTCCTCCACTTCTTGCAATTGCGAGAATTCTCACGACAATCGTCAGTGTCTCAATTGTGTGTAAAGTGGGGAGTTTGTTCTTATTAGTTCCAGTTATCATGTGAGGCATCATGTATTTGTCTAGATGTGAGGATGTATGTATGGGTGTGTATGTGTGGGATATGTGTGTGTGCTGTGTGGGGAGGGGGGGAATGTGTGTTGCTGTGTAAGAGAGAGAGAGAGAGAGAGAGAGAGAGAGAGAGAGAGAGAGAGAGAGAGAGAGAGATGAGAGAGAGAGAGAGAAGAGACTGAGAGTTCAGTGCTCGCATGTCCTGTAACATGCCATTCCATAATTTTTTGTGTATTTTCATCTTTCACATTATCATTTTGTATGTATGACACTTGATTTTATCATGTACTAGCTGACCCGGCCCGGCTTCGCCCAGACCCTGGTGGGGAGCATCTCATTTAATTCATATAAGTAGTCATATAAGTTCTCATTCCCGTTACCGACAATCTGTCTGTCTGTCTGTCTGTCTGTCTGTCTGACCCGGCCCGGCTTCGCCCAGACCCTGATGGGGAGCATCTCATTTAATTCATATAAGTAGTCATATAAGTTCCCGTTCCCGACTGTCTGTCTGTCTGTCTGTCTATCTATCTGTCTGTCTGTCTGTCTGTCTGACCCGGCCCAGCCCATGGTGGAGAGCATCTCATTTAAATCATATAAGTAGTCATATAAGATCCCGTTCCCGACTATCTGTCTGTCTGTCTTGGGTAAATGGAGGAGGGAGGAGGAAGAGGGAGGTGGAGGAGGGAAGAGGAGGGAGGAGGAGGGAGGAGGAGACAGGAGACAGGAGGAATAGGGAGGAATAGGAGGGAGGAGGAGGGATTAGGAAGAGGAGGGAGGAGTAGGGTGGAGGAGGAGGGGGAGGAGAAGGGAGGAGGAAGAGGGAGAAGGAGGGAGGAGGAGAACGCAGGAGGAGGAGGGAGGAGGAGGAGGAGAGGAGGAGGAAGGAGAGGGAGGAGGAGGGAGAGGAGGAGGAGGAGGAGGAGAGAGTAGGAGGAGGGAGGAGGCGGAGGGAGCAGGAAGAGGGAGGAAGAGGGAGGAGGAAGAGGGAGAAGGAGGGAGGAGGAGGAGAAGGAGGAGGGAGGAGGAAGAGGAGGAGGAGGAGAAGGAGGGAGGAGGATAACGCAGGAGGAGGAGGAGAGGGAGGAGGAGGGAAAGGGAGGAGGAGGGAGGAGGAGGAGAGAGTGGGAGGAGGGAGGAGGCGGAGGGAGAAGGAAGAGGGAGGAAGAGGGAGGAGGAAGAGGGAGGAGAAGGAGGGAAGAGGATGAGGGGGAGGAGGAGGAAGAGGGAGGAGGAGGAATGTGAAGGGAGGAGGAGGGAGGAGGTAGAGGGAGGAGGAGGAGGAGGAGGGAGGAGGAGGAGAGAGGAGGAGGAGGAGGAGGAGGGAGGAGGAGGAGGGATGAGGAGGAGGGAGGAGGAGGAAGAGGGAGGAGGAGGAATGTGAAGGGAGGAGGAGGGAGGAGGTAGAAGGAGGAGGAGGAGGGAGGAGGAGAATGGAGGAGGAGGGATGAGGAGGAGAGGGAGGAGGAGGAAGGAGGAGGGGGAGGAGGTGGAGGAGGAGGGAGGAAGAAGGAGGAGGGAGGAGGAGGGATGAGGGGAGGAGGGAGGGGAGGAGGGAGGGAGGAGGGGAGGAGGAGAAGGAGGAGAAGGGAGGAGGAGGGCGAAGGAGGAAGGAAGAGGAGGGCGAGGAGGTAGGAGGAGGGAGGAGGAGGAGGAAGAGGGAGGAGGAGGGAGGAGGAAGAGAGTGGAGGAGGGAGGAGGAGGGAGGAAGAGATAGGCGGAGAGAGGAGGAGGAGGGAGGAGGAGGAGTAGGGAGGAATAGGAGGGAGGAGGAGGGAGGAGGAGGATTAAGAGATGGAGGGGGAAAGGGGAGAAGGAGGAGGGAGGAGGAGGGAGGAGGAGGAGGAAGAGGGAGGAGGAGGGAGGAGGAGGGAGGAGGAAGGAGGAGGAGGAGGAGGAGGAGGAGGAGGGAGGAGGAGGGAGGAGGAGGGAGGAGGGTGAAGGAGGAAGAGGAGGAGGGAGGAGGGTGAAGGAGGAGGAGGAGGAGGAGGAAGAGGGAGGGGGAGGAGGAGGGAGAAGGAGGAGGAGGGAGGAGGAGAACGCAGGTGGGGGAGGAGGAGGGAGGAGGGAGAGGGAGGAGGAGGGAGGAGGTGGAGGGAGAAGGAGGAGGGAGGAAGAGGTAGAAGGAGGAGGGAGAAGGAGGAGGGGAGGAGGAGGAGGAATGATGAGGAGGGAGGAGGAGGAAGAGGGATGTGGAGGAAGGAGGAGGAGGGAGGAGGAGGGAGGAGGTAGAGGGAGGAGGTAGAGGGAGGAAAAGGGAGGAGGGAGGAGGAGAGAGGAGGAGGAGGAGGGAGGAGGAGAAGGGAGTAGGAGGGATGAGGAGAAGGGGAGAGGAAGAGGGAGAAGGAAGAGGGAGAAGGAGAGGGAGGAGGAGGAGAGGGAGGAGGGGGAGGAGGTAGAGGGAGGAGGAGGGAGGAGGTAGAGGGAGGAGGAGGGAGGAGGCGGAGGGAGTAGGAGGGAGGAGGATGGAGGAGAAGGGGAGAGGAAGAGGGAGAAGGAAGAGGGAGAAGGAGGAGGGAGGAGGGAGAGGGAGGAGGGGGAGGAGGTAGAGGGAGGAGGAAGTGGAGGAGGGTGGAGGGAGGAGGTAGAGGGAGGAGGAGGGGAGGAGGTAGAGGCAGGAGGAGAAGAGAGGAGGAGGGAGTTCGCCATTCCGAATTCATACTCGTCTAGGTTCTGTGATTTCGGTCCTTCCATTGATTGTTCTTCCCTTCTACACGACTGTAGATAACTTCCTTACACATAAAAAGATGAATTGTTATTGATATTGCCGTGGCATGGAGGCATATATATCAGCAGCAGAGTTGAACGCCTACGCCAGCCGGCACGGCACTTGATGATGATGATGATTGCCGTGTGACGATTCTGTGTAGTCACGTCATTTTCTTCCCTTTCCCTAGCGTTTTGGTTCGGGGATTCTTTCATCATCATCATCATATATTTACGTACGTATTTTGGGAATGGGAGGAGGGAGGAGGAGGAAGAAGAAAAAAAAATACGACAGTTGGCAGCTCTGGAATGAAAGGAAGGCGTGTAGAAAATTTCATCTCAATCGGATGGGCCGTTAGCGAAAAAATAAAGGACATACATATTTACATACATACATACATATTTACATACATACACTTTGTTTTATATATATAGATAATATAACATTACTGTAATGTGAGTGAGAGCATAAGTGAGAGAGAGAGAGAGAGAGAGAGAGAGAGAGAGAGAGAGAGAGAGAGAGAGAGAGAGAGAGAGAGAGAGAGAGAGAGAGAGAGAGAGAGAGAGAGAGAGAGAGAGAGAGTTGAATTGCATCACTAATTTTTAAGTTACAAAATGTATATGTACAATTTTTCTCCATTTTCTTTACAATTTTACGACAATGCTCACGACAACCGTCACTGTATGTGTGTGTAAAGTGTGGGAGTTTGATCATAATAGTAGATTGGGGGGATCGGGGGATGTGTGTGTGGGTGGATTCGTGATGTGTGTGGGTGGGCTCAGGATGTGTGGGTGGGCGGGGTGGGTTTGTGTGGGTGGGTGGGGGATTTGTGTGTGGGTGGGTGTGGGATTTGTGTGTGGGTGCGTGCGAGATGTATGGGTGTATGGGGAGATATGTTTTTGGGTGGGGATGTGTGTTTGTCTAGGTAGTTGTGGGTGAGTGGGTGGAGGAGGTTATGTTGGTGGATGATTGATGGTGGGTTATGGGATGGGTGGGGGTATATGTGTGGGTTGGGAGATATGTGGTGGGTGGCAGATGTGTGCAGGTGGAGGTGGTTGTGGGTTTGGGGATGTGTGTGTTGGTGAGGGATGGGTGTGGGATTTTTGGGAGGATGGGTGGGGAGTGTGTGTGGGTGAGAGATGTGTGGGTGAATGTATGTGGGGGATGTGTGTGGTTTGGGGGAGGGTGCGTAATGGGTGTGGGTGATGGATTTGGAGATGTGTGTGTGGGTGGGGGATATGTCTGGCTGGGTGGGGGTGTGTGTGGCTGGATGGAGGATGTATGTGTGGGTAATGAGGGTGATTGTAGTTGGGGGATGTGTGGATGGATAAGAGATGTGTGGTTAGATGTGTGTGTGTGGGTGAGGGCTGTGTCTTTGGGATGTGTGTGGGTGTGGTATTGTGTGGGAGGGGAGCTGGGTGTGGATAAATGATGTTTGTGTGGGTGGGTGCAGGTGTGGTTGGGTTTGTGGGTGGGTGAAGGATGTGTGTGAGGGTGGGGGATGGGTGTTTAGGATGTGTGAGTGTGGGTGGGTAGATAGGAGATGTATGTGTTGATGAGTGGGTAAGGGATGTGTGGGTGTTAGTGGTTGATGGATAAGTACGTGTGTCTAGGGATGTGTGAGGGGATGAATGTATGGGTTGTGTGTGCGTGGATGGGAGGTGTGTGTTTGTGAATTGGGAATGTGTTGGTGAGTGTGGATGTGTGTGAGGGATGTTTGTATGGGTGGGGAGATTGTGCGTGGGTGGGGATGTGTGTGTGTATGGGTAATGGGTGTGTGGTTAAGGGATGTGCGGCTGGGGGCATGGGTGGATGGAGGATGTGTGGTTGGGTGGAGGATGTGTGGTTGGGCAGAGGATGTGTGGGTGGGTGATTGTATATGAGTAAGGGTGTGTGGTTAAGGGATGTTGTTTGGGGGATGGGTGGGTAGAGGATGTGTGGGGGGGGGGTAGAGGATATGTTGGTGGGTGAGTGTGTGCAGGTTAGGAGATGGTGGGGGATGTTTGCAGGTGTGGGCTCGGGATCTGTGAGTGGGCTGGGGGAGATGGGAGATTATGTGGGTGAGTGCGGAATTTGTGTGTGGGTAGGTGCGGAATATGTGAGTTGACGGGGAGATGTGTGTGTGGCTGAGGAATATGTGTTTGGTTGAGTGGTTGGAGGTGTGTGGGTGGAGGAGGATATTGGATGAGTGATTGTTGGTGGGAAATGGGACGGGTAGAGGATATGTGAGTGGGTGGGGAAATGTGTGTATGTGGGGGATGTGTGGGTTATTGAATGTATGTGTGCTTGGGGTGTGGGTGGATGGGATGTGTGGTGGGTGAGAGGTGTGTGTGGGCGGGGAGATGTGTAGGTGTAGGGATGTGGTGGATGGGTGGGGGAATGTATTGTATGTGTGTGTGGTTGGGTGGGGGAGTTGGAGTGAATGGGGGATGTATGGGTGGGTGGTGGATGTGTCTCAAAACATAGTAATATGCATTGTTTATGTTTACAAAATTCACGTGACAATGTTTTTTTCCTATGCACTGTTGATGAAAGAAAGATGAGTGATTGGAAGGGCCGAATTTAAGACGGGCCTGCGTGCCCAATTTGTTACCCTTTGAAAATAAAGTCTGTTCGTTCGTTCGTTCGTTCTGTCTGTCATTCTGTCTGTCTGTCTGTATATGAGGGTACGGTATGTATGTGTGGATAGGTGCGGGATATGTATGGTTGGCGGGGGTATGTGTGTGGTATTGTGATGTGTGTTTTGCTGGGTGGTTGCGGGTGTGTGGGTGGGTGGTGGAGAATATGTAGGTGGGTGTGTTCGTATCGGTTATGGGATGGGTGGGGGATGTATGTGTGGGTGGGAGATCAGTGGATGGTTGGCGGCATGTATGTCTGTGGTCTGTGGAGTGCGTGGACCCTAACCCCAACCCTAACCCCTAACCCTAACCCTAAACGTAATGCTAACCCTAACCCTAACCCTAACACTAACCCTAACACTAACCCTAAGCCTAACCCCTAACCATAACCACTAACCCTAACTCTAACCCTAACCACTAACCCTAACCCTAACCACTAACCACTAACCACTAACCCTAAGGCCTAACCCTAAACATTAACCATTTACCCTAACCCTAAAGCCTAACCCTAACCACTAACCACTAACCACTATCTTCTAACCACTAACCACTAACCCTAAAGCCTAACAACTAATCACTAACCACTAACCCTATCCCTAACCCTAACCACTAACCCTAAAGCCTAACCACCAACCACTAACCACTAACCACTAACTCTAACCCTAACCATTAACCACTAATCACTAAATCTAAAGCCTAACCGTAACCCTAACACTAACCACTAACCACTAACCATAAAGCCTAACCACTAACCGTAATGCCTAACCCTAACCACTAACATATAAATACTAACCACTAACCCTAAAGCCTAACTCTAACCACCAACCACTAACCCTAAAGCCTAACCACTAACCCTAAAGCCTAACCACTAACCATTAACCCTAACGCCTAACCCTAATCCACTAACCACTAACCACTAATCACTAACCCTAAAGCCTAACCCTAACCACTAACCACTAACCACTAATCCTAACCACTAACCACTAACCCTAACCACTATCCACTAACTACTAACCCTAACCACTAACCACTAACAACTAACCTTGCAGGTACATTCACGCTTGTCGATCACAGGTGGCTATATACGTATCTACCTACCTACCTACCTACCTGTACTGTCTGTCTGTCTGTCTGTCTGTCTCTCTGTCTGTCTGTCTTCTGTCTGTCTATCTGTCTGTCTGTCTATCTATCACCAACATGGTGAACATAATTACGTCATTTCTATCCGACAGACAACAAGTCGTGTCCTTCAACAACTGTCTATCAAGACCCACACAGCTTAATATTGGTGTGCCTCGGGGCTCAATACTAGGTCCGCTGCTGTTTGCAGTTTATATTAATGATCTTCCTTTATATATCAATACAACTTGTGATCTATTTGCAGACGACTGGACTATATATACTAGTCAAGAAAATCGTAGTGAATTAGAGAATTCTTTACAAAAGGAACTTGATAATCTTACTAGATGGAGCAATGAAAACTGCATGCAAATTAACATCGACAAAACCAAATCCATGCTAATAACCACCAGACAAAAACTACAGACACTAGCCATAACTGGATCACCGCTCGAACTCCGCTTCGGCACGTTACCTATAGTTAATGTGAATGAACATAAAACACTAGGTCTTTTAACTGACAGCCATTTTAGCTGGAGCTCTCATGTTCACATTCTTACCAAGAAAATAGCACAAAAAGTTTACCAACGTGCTAAAATTCAGCACTTCCTGGACGAAATCACACGAAAAATAGTTTAAACAACGCGATTAACAAATAGCAAAAATGAAATTAAATTTAGGCTTAGTATAGACGTAATTTGCATTAAGTTTACATGAAAAATCAGTGCATTTATATATCATATTTACAAATTACATTTGAAATGAACAATTTACATTACAAAAACATTTAACTTAAATTTAAATTAACTAATTAACTTGTTTCGCGACGGCAAGCTTTCTCTCTTTCGAGAGACACTGATTGTGGTCATCCGGCCAGTATGGTCACTGCCATAGAGGAAAGCAACGGCAAACTACCTCTTTGAAATTGCCTAGTTTATAATGATTCGCTTAAAGACTAATCATCGCAAGGCAAGGACAGAGACATTAAAATTAGGAACATGGAACGTTAGGACGTTAAACAACGACGGAAAATTAGAGAACATAACACAAGAAATTCAAAGAGAAAAAATTAATATATTAGGTATGTGCGAAACGAGATGGACAGGAGCAGGCATCAAGATACATAAAGATTTTAAGATTATTTATTCTGGAGGTGAGGATCGACATAGGGGAGTGGCAATAATTTTGGACCGGAAAACATCAACGTCTGTTCAGGAATATTGGGCCGTGTCGGACAGAGTACTACTAGTTAAATTGAGTGGCAGACCTTTTAACATAAATGTTATTCAAGTATATGCCCCAACAGGAGAGTCCAGTGAAGATAGTGTAGAGGAATTTTATAATGACATAGAGTCTGCCTTAAAGAAATGTAAAAATTCAGAAATAAACATTATAATAGGGGACTTCAATGCAAAAGTAGGAAATCAAGGGGATAGATACACAGTAGGAAACTATGGTTTACGAGAGAGAAATGAAAGAGGATACTGACTAGTAGAGTGGGCAAAAGAACAGGAAATGATTGTAGGAAACACCTGGTTCAAGCAACACCCTAGACGATTATGGGCCTGGAGGAGTCCTGATAGCAGGATTAGAAACCAGATTGACTACATTCTCATTAACAGAAGATTTAGAAACGCCCTAACAGTAGCAAAAACAGTTCCCAGTGCTGATTGTTATAGTGACCACTGATTACTCACAGGAACATTGAGGATAAAGTTGAAGAAAGTCAAGTATACAACAGGGAACACTAAATATGATTTGTGTACATTGAGTAATGACAAGGAAATACAAAACAAATTCAACATAGAAGTACAGAACAGATTTGAAATATTGTCTGATCTAGAGATCCTATTCCAGGATGTGGATGATCAATGGGAAATGTTAAAGAATTCAATCAATATGGCTGCAGAAACAACTATTCCAAAATTAAAGAAGGTGGGTCGTAAGAAATGGATGACTGAGGAAATTTTACACTTAATGGAAACAAGAAGACTCAACAAAAATAATCCTGCCAAATATGAAGAAATTCACAGACAAGTCAGAATATTATGTAGGAAGGCAAAAGAATCATGGCTTGAGGAAAAGTGCTTAGAAATTGAAAAACAACACAACAGTCAAAATACCAAATTAGTGCACAAAAGGATTCAGGAACTTACTAATAAAAGAACAAGTACATCAACAGGCTGTCTAAGAACTAAAGATGGCAAAATCATAATAGAAAAAGATCAGATTCTACATGTATGGACAGATTATGTGAAAGACCTGTATAATGATAACAGAGAGGAACAGTATGCTATTAGATTTAATAATGAAGGACCAGCAATTTTAAAGATGGAGGTTCGAAATGTTCTTAAGCATATGAAAGCTGGCAAGGCCCCCGGTGCAGATAACATCACAACAGAAATGATTAAAGCTTTAGAAGAATTTGGACTAGAGCAAGTCACTAGACTGCTGAACACATTATATGATACTGGAGATATACCTTCGGAATTATGTAATTCTGTATTTATTGCAATCCCAAAGAAATCAGGAACCTTAGAATGTGATCAACATAGAACAATTAGTATAATGAGTCACATCACAAAGATTTTTTTACGCATTATCATGCAAAGAGTGAGGAAGAAAATACAACCTGAAATAGGGGAAGAACAATGTGGTTTTGTAGAAGGAAAGGGTACAGTAAATGCTGTGTATATGCTGCGAACAGTTATTGAACGTGCTTTAGAAGTAAACAAGGATATACATCTTTGCTTTATTGACTACACAAAGGCTTTTGATAGAGTAAGACATGTCAACATTGTGGATATGCTTGCAGATCTACAAATTGATGGGAAAGACATTAGACTTATAAAAAACATATATTGGAAACAACAAGCTGCCATAAGAATTGATAATGAAGTAGGACAATACCAACCTATTAAGAGAGGTGTTAGGCAGGGATGTGTAATGTCTCCAGATCTTTTTTCCTTATACAGTGAAAATATTTTCAGAAATGTAGAAGACCTAAATGGAATCAGCATTGGAGGACGAAACATAATAATAATAATAATAATAATAATAATAATAATAATAATAAGTCTTTATTTTCAAAGGGTTAAGAATTGGGCACACAGGCCCGTCTGACATTCTGCCCTTCTTCTCTATTTCCTTTCATACATTCTTTCATTCAACATCACTTATGAATACATAAATAACATTAGATATGCAGATGATACAGTATTGATTGCAGACAATGCACAGGATCTGCAACAATTAGTAGACGCTGTGGTTGTACACAGTGAGCAGCTGGGGTTGGAATTAAATTGTAGGAAGACACAGGTTATGGTCGTCACTAGGAAGAACGAAGTACCACAATGTAATATACAAGTAAATGGGAATATTCTTCAACAAGTGAATCGGTTCAATTATCTCGGAACAGTCATAACATCTGATGGCAGATGCCTTGAAGAGATTAGAACAAGAATCGCCATTGCGAAAGTAGCCTTTAGCAAGATGAAAAACATTCTGACCAATAAAATGATGTCAATTGAAAGGAGAAAAAGAGTGTTGAGGGGATACATAGAGCCTGTTCTTTTGTATGGATGTGAAACTTGGACAATGTGCAGTCAAGCTGAAAAACATCTGATGGCTGCAGAAATGTGGTTTCTGAGAAAAATGCAAAGAATACCATGGACAAATAGAAAAACCAATGACCAAGTACTACAAGAGACAAATGAAAATCGTAGATTGATTAGAGAAATTAGACGTAGACATTCACAATTTTTTGGACATGTTATGAGAAGAAATGGACTGGAGAACTTGGTGACAGCTGGCAAAATCGAGGGGAACAGACCAAGAGGAAGACCGAGAGGAAAATACCTGGATGGCTTGGCCACATGGCATGGACGAGACAGGAACACTGAGCTGATCCACGACTCTGGTGATCAAGTGAAATGGCGAATCATGACCGCCCACGCTTTCCGGCATGGCACATGATTGATTGATTGAATTAACTTGTTGATCCATCTGATGAAGTCTCCGATGAAGCATGTAGGTACTAGATGTCATAAGTTCGTCGCTTGTTGTGGTTGGAAATGTTCTGCCTTAATTCATGATAACTTGCAAAAAGAATGTCCCAATGTTAGAAATGTTATGTCCCAATTCAAGATAATTGCCAAAGGAATGTCCCAATGTAGAAAATTTGTTACAGGGTTCTGGCGGATTTAGAATGTCGCTGTTTGACTGATGCATCGAAATAAAATATCACAGTCTGTATATTCGGGCATAATCGTTGGTGTTTTATTCATCTGACGACTCAGGCACTCTTGTCAAAAGGTCTGGTAAAATATTTTTCGACCCCTTGATATGTTCAATGTCATAGCTGATATATTGTAGTATTAAGGCGTACCGCGCGATTCTGTTGTTTTACGGTGTGCCTTGTTTCATTACCAGTAACGGTGAGTTGTTTGTTTGGATGAGAAAGTGGGTGCCTCTGAGATATTTTTCAAGTCTAAGGACACAATAGACCACACTTAGTCCTTCAAGTTCCGCAATGCTATATTTTTTCTCTGCAGGGTTTGAGCTTGCGGCTGTCGTAGATAATTGGATGTTCTACCCCGTCGTGCTTTTGGATAAAAATTCCTGAGATTGCAGAAGTGCTGGCATCTGTTTTTAATAAAACTGCTTATTAATATCTGTGAGACGAAGAATGGGTAGATTGGAAAATATTAATTTCAATTTCTTGATTGCATCATCTAAATAGGCACTCTTACAAATGCAATTTGTTTGAAATGTCTTAATTACATATAAAAAATTACCGAAAACTATAAGAGTGGATCTAAATGTATCATAGTAATCAAGTGATGTTAACTGATTTATTAACGTAATTGTTATCACGGATAACTGATTTGTCAACAGTGTTTTGGTTGACGTTAATTTGTGCTGTACCACTAGTGCTGTGATGAGTGTACTTACTAACCGCAGTAGCGGAAATATTGTACACCAGTTTATCGTACGCAATGGTGAATATGGGTGTTTAGATCTGTTGGTCACATTGTGTGTCTTAGGGAAGGTGTTATTGTCTTTTCCCGAATAGGTGATTGTTATATCAGTCTTAATGTTGTCATTTGTTTCTGCACTCTTGAGTGTTGGGGAAGGTTGATTTCTGCCCCTGTTTTTCCCATAATCCGGTTTGCCTGTATGTGGGAGCAGAGTATGTGGTTTCTGTCTTACCTGTTTTGTTTGCGTTGTTTTATTTACATGTTGTTTGTCTGCATGATCGCTGTCTTGCGATATTACTTTGGTAATGGTGGCAACTTCTGTAGGTTTGTCAGCAGTGATGGTGACTACTTTATTTGTTACTCTGACCTGATAAATTTGGGCGGAACAAGTATAATGCAAACCACTTGTTTCTTGTCTAGTTTTGTCACTGATAGTCTCCCTTGGAGTTTTTACTTGTACCTTTTCATTTTTGCATTTATAATTTTGTTCAATTGCAATCGGTTTTGTTACTGCCTTAATGTTGCAATGCCTTTGTTCCCAAATTTCGATGTCTTTGTTGGAGCAATATTTGACTTCGGGAAGATGTCCAATAATAAGGTCTGCGCACGAATTGTGTAATACCGCACAGATTACACGACCTGATATGAATTGTGTATGAATTTCTGTCAGTGCCAGGGGATATTTCTCAATAGTGCCTGCAAATGTGCGACATGTTACAAATTCTCCTTTGTAGTCAGTGTCTTGTATAAATGTTTTCCTGACCCCAGTCAAGGTTGCTCTGCTATCACGAATGATTTTGCATGGTTGTTTGTTTATAAAGCCTTTATGGAAGTTGAGTTTGCCTTTTGATGTCAAGGCGGCGTTGGCACTTTCATTTGTGATTGGGACTGTGTGACCACAGTCCAAAATATTGTCTGAATGAAATTTCTTACAAGTGTTACATTCATCATAGTTAAATATATCAATACCTTCTAACGCATTAACATTCTCATGCTGACTTTCACTCTCTGTGTCATTTTCATCTTCACTTGATGAGGTATCAATCAAAATAGCATTTGCTTCTTTTAGCATGCGACGACCCTCACAATTCGAAGAATAATGTCCATAAGCCCGGCAAAAGAAGCATTTAACAGCTCTTTTGTAATCTGTACGCTTTGTTTTTTGCTTGTTCACCATCATTTCTAGGTGATATCTATAATTTGGGTTTCTATCACACATTGAGTAATCATCATGTGATGATTTGCAATATTTACATGTTGAGTACTTAACTTTACGTTTATTTCTATTCTGAAATGATTTTGGTTTTGTTACATTTATAGCAGCTGCTACATCATTCTGATTATCATTAAGAACAAAGATGTCTCTGTTCGCTGTGAAAAATGCATTACCTTTTTGTTCAATGTCATGAAGGTATGACAATGACTTTGTTGCAAAAATTTAGAGAAAGCTATTGGTAACTGTCACATGAAATCTGAAAGTTGTCGATCGATGAAAATATGTCGTGACTTACGTCTGCAAGCAGCCGCCATCCCTTTGATGTGTGTTGATCGAGGAAGGACAGTCGCGCCATAAGTCTGCAGGCGGCAGCCATCCTTTTGATGTGATAGGCAAACTGTCTGTGTAAAAGTCGGCAAGATCTTTAATTGTGGGAAAAAAAAGTTTTCTAGATCGCAGACAGGAGACAATTTCCCAGATGAAGGGGACAGACAGCCAGTTGTTGACATTCAGTCGGAAACGGAGAGAGAAAAATAATTTCTAGATGTCTAGTGTCTAGACAGCTATGTGACGTCATTCACACACAGTATTAAAACAGTCTGGATAAACAACTTTGGGGAAGTTGACCAAATGTTGTGAAACCACCAGGACCTGTGCGTTATTCTAAGCTTGATTACGAAGAGAGACTATAGTGTCTCATGTTGATTTGCATCGGCGGACATTTAACCATTGTGTTATTCAATACTCACAATTTCAAGCAGGAATAAATATACGGTAATTAAGTAAATAGATCTAACTTAGAGTATTCTTAGGAATCGAGTGTAGTAATGTGCGTTGATATAACGTATTATAAGAGCGTCGGCAACATTAGCCTGTTGCGTAGCTTAAACTAGCTGGTGTGAGATATCAATCAACTCAGTGAGTTAAGGTCAATGTAGTGGGATGATATTTAGGGAGATTGAGGATGGTTGGGGGATGGAGGAAATGTCAAATGGTAGGATCTTCCAGTAGGGTATATACTGGGTTTCTGCCCTTTACCTCTAGTCTTTTCTTGTCTTACCATGACTCAGACCGATGTGATGAGCTCCTCGGCCTTGTGACAGAGGTTGATTCTCTGTTATATATCTGAGTCCTGCCGTCGGCCTACACTCATCTAATAAAGGTCGGAATCGGGTTGCTGTTACCAGGTGTGTTCTCTCTTCAACAGGATCCATTAGATTTTACCACCAACTAGAAGAAAGTCATGGCTCGAGCATTGAATGCAGAATTTACTAAGAGGCTTTTGCACTGGGCCCATAAACCAGAGGGTCTGCAGGAACCTGGTATTTGCTGAGCAGGAAACGATGACTACCTAAGTGTGTTTCCTGAGTGATAGTTTACATCAAAGTAAATCAAGACACTGACAATAACACCTGTACCAGTAACACTTGTAGATATATATACCTGGAAGATTAACATTTTGTGTTACAATTGGTGAATTCCTATCATTACCAATTAACAGTGTGTGTTACAATTGGGGAATTCCTATGAACAGATAAATACTAACATTAAGTTTTCCAAAGTGACAGTCACATTAGTTTCTATGATTCTCTGATCACAGTACATTTATGAACAGAGTAGTTACACTGTGTGTGTTAGAATGATGATCAATATTGGACTGTTTCCGCTATTGATGACCAAGCATCCGGATTGTCCAAGAGCTATCGGAGGAAGTCGACACTTGGCCTGAGAGACACATGTATAAATGTTTTCCTGACCCCAATCAAGGTTGCTCCGCTATCACGAATGATTTTGCATGGCTGTTTGTTTATAAAGCCTTTATGGAATGCAGTGTGCCTTTTGATGTTAAGGCGGCGTTGGCACTTTCATTTGTGATTGGGATTGTATGACCACATTCCAAAATATTGTCTGAATGAAATTTCTTACAGGTGTTACATTTATCATAGTTAAATATATCAATACCTTCTAACGCATTAACATTTCATCTCTTTCAATAGCTTCTTTTTGTACATGGACATGTTCAGCGTATTTTGCTTCGCTCCACTTTGACAATTCGTCTCCGGTTAAATTTAACTTTTGCCTTGACTCAATAAAATCGTTTAACGTAGCCATGGTATTGATATGATTTTGTTATATTGGTTTATATCAAAATATTTACAAGATATTATGAAATCTAGTACATATGCCATATACAATATTAACAACAACACAAAAACTCAGACAAGGCCCGATTCCCTGAAAAAATACTCAAGTGTAGATAGAGTTTTGAGTTCTGGAAGTCTGATGGTAGATGCACCAGAGAAGGGCTGCTTGGTCAGCTACTTCTGTGCAGATTACTTCTGTACTTTTAGAATTATAGATGACAAATCTGTTTACTTTGGGAGATAAAAAAATTACTATGTGTTAGAATATGTGGTGTATGCGTGGTCAACTAAGTGTTAGAGGTTTGTATGCTGTCAAGTGTAAATGTATCGTCGTCTTATCGTCAATTTAGCTTTGTGGAAAGTTACTGTAATTTGCTTGGTGCTTTCACTCATATTTTAGAACATTCTTCATTCCAAACACTTTACAAAATCATTTGACAAAATCTCATTGTTCAATCAATACTAAATATGCACCCACGTTTACGTCTACCTCGCACATATATCTTTACATCTGATTCAAAAGATGGACGTAGCACCCACGTTCACACTTATTCTCTAAATCTGGCTCAAAAGCCGGACGTAACATCCACGTTCACGTCTAACATACACCTATTTCATTTGGTTCAAAACCTGGACGATACACCTGTCGTGAAATCACTATAAATTAACTATCCGATGGAAAAAATTAACAAAGACAGTCGGATTCGCAGCTGCAAGTTGTTTACTTCTAGTCAGCAAGATCAAACAGTACAAACGTCTTTAACAGTCCCCACAAGACAGAGAATTGTAGGCATATGTTGAAACAGGGGAAGCGACTTTTGCATTCGTTGTACCAAGGGGGAGATCACCTACTCTTGTTGCATTGGTGGAACAAAAGAGGATATCAGTATTCCAGTGAAAGGGGAAAGCGGATTATCTGCCCCTAGAACACTTGTGGACTTCAAAGAACGTCACGTGACCAATTCAAGGCTGTGTGACAAAAACATGATTTGTTTACAACTAGTGTAACTCTGAGGATTGACTTGGGCAGACGTGCCTTGTCACTGCAGTTCTGGATTTAAAAAACATCTACCGTGTGCGGGATTAATTTGATTTTACACGTGCCTGTCATGGCAACTGTAGATGTGATTTAGTAGAACTGCGGTGTTGTATAAGGTAGAACCTATTGTATAATTAGGCCTAATTAATTTGAGCAGTAGCATGGTTGAAACTAGCTAGAGTGTGATGATTAGCTCTGTTAGTTGAGAATAGAGTAGTGAAGTGATGATAAGTTCTGCTAGTTGAGAATAGAGTAATGGGGGATATTTGGGAGACGGGGAAATTGTCCAATAGTGGGATCTTCCAGTGGGGTGCTCACTGGGGGTTCCGCACTCTGTGTGCTGGTTTTTTCTTGTCGTGGCCTAATGCGGACCTATGTGATGAGCTCATCTGTCCCTGACAGAGTTTGGTTCACTGTATTTTTCTGAGCAAGGTCAGTGGCCTACGCTCATCTAATAAGGATCAGTGACGGGGTGGCTCTCACCGGGTGTGTTCTCTATTTTACAGGTTCCTTCTGGTTGGGATGAAGAACACAGAAACATTGAAAATTCAGATCCCGGATATGTTTGGTGCAGGAAGATTAGTCAACAACTTTCTCACTGGGCCTATGCTAGAAAGGGTTGATAAAACATTAATCGGTGGAGCTGAATAGTATAAGTATCCCACAGGATACATACTGAGAACATTAGTGAGAATATTTCACACTACCTGTGGACAGCAACATAGTAATGGGGTTTAGTGTTCATACCATTCGTGAATAAACCAGTGGTGATGGATGTGCATTCCACTTATTACCAGAACAGTAGGGATTGATTGTCACACTACATGACACCAATACATTGAAGAGTGTTTGTTCCACTTAACAAGGAAACCTAGAACATTAAGATTTTATCTGGGAAATAAAAGATCTATTTGAGACATTGTACAATACCTGATTTAAGAGTGAAAACTTTAGAACATTTCGTAAGAAGGAAGAATGTCATATTCATGGGACAGTGTTCCGCTTTTCACTGTGCAGGAATTGTGTGGTCTCAGTTCTATAAATTATTAGGAACAGTTTATTTTTAGGAACAAAAATAGTATCAATCCTAGACTGAATATGTGAGTGGGGATCAGGTCTCGTGGTTATCAAAGCTCCTATAGGTGGACAATGTCTGGCGGAAGAGACGCAGCCTTTGGTGAGGTTCATTGTGAGGATCCTTGTGATGTCGTGTAATCCTTGCCATGATGAGTGGACTCTGATCCTGAGCTTTGTGGCCTGATTTCTACATTTACACTAGAATATACAAATCACATTTTCTTTCGCACACACTTCTCACATACACATACGCTTTGTTTTAATAAATTATTTTGTATTTATTTGTTAAAGCTAGAGTTGTTGAGATTGATGTGTTGGGGAAGAGTAAGAGGGGGCATGATCTAGGGGTGAGTGAGAGTAAGAAAAAGGTGTCAGCAGACTGAAGGAGTTTTGTGGACGGAGTCTGGTGGTTTCTCTAGGACAATAATCTTGGGTTAATAAAATTGTGGGTGTTGATTCCCTTCACTCCAGGGACGACACTAAAGTAATAAGGGGATAATTACGACAATTATTGGGTGCTCGTAAACGTCATCTGTGGACAGCGGGATCTCTCGTAAATGTGATCTTTGGACAGCGGGATCTCTTGTAGACGGGATCTGTTGACAGCGGGGTCTCCTGACAATGGGGTCTTTAGACACGGGAATTTAGTTAAAGGACGGAGATATTGTTAGAGAGAGAATCCAGCTAGAGTGAATGTGGATAATGGTTAAGACACTTATCTTACCTGTTCACACCTCACACGTCTGCATAGGTCTGTGGTCCTGATTCTACTCTTATCACTGAATGATTGTGTTGTGTTGTGTTGTGATATAGTTGTAAATATATAGATTAATTGTACTTGGACATTATCTATATATTTGGTTAAAGATAATTAATATTCAACTTGCTGACTGACCTTTCTAAACTATGGCCACTCCTAATCTAACTACGGCAGAACTAAGGGCAAAGGGGGAAGAAATGGGTTTGTCGGGTTCTGTTTACATACAGGAGGTGGAGAGAGATTATCGTCAAGCAGAAAGGGAAGATCGAAAGGCCGAGTTGGAATTGAGAAGGATGGAGTTAGAAACCAAGAAATGGGAAGTAGAACAAGCTGCTAAGAAATTGGAAGCAGAACAAGATGCTAGGAATTTGGAAGCAGAACAAGCTGCTAGGCAATTGGAAGCAGAACAAGCTGCTAAGAAATGGGAAGCAGAACAAGCTGCTAGGCAATTGGAAGCAGAAGAAGCTGCTAAGAAATGGGAAGCAGAGCAAGCCATGAGAAGGCTGGAAATTGAAGCTGAGCAGGCAGCTAAGAAATTGGAAGCAGAGCAAGCGGCTAAGAAACTTGAGGTTGAGCAAGCTGCTAAGCAACGGGAAGCTAAACAAGAGGCTCAGAAAAGGGAGCACGAGTACCGGATGCGGGAACTCGAGCTCAAGAGGCAATCTAGTGGTGAAACTGAGGGAGCAGTGGGAGGTTCCTCTCTCCCTGGCTCAACACCAGTAGGTGGACATAGCTACCATGCTATGAAGTTCCCTCTAGCGATCTACGAGGAGGACAAGGAGAAGATTGACCAGTACCTTCAACGCTTCGAGGCTATGTAGGTAGCGATGGGCCTGGAGCGTGACAAATGGAATCTTAAGCTTCCCAGGGATTACTTGGGACCGGTTACGAGGTTTATTCTCGCCTGCCACCAGGACATGAGAACAATTATGACGAGTTGAAGACGGGCTCTGCTGAAACGATTTGAGGTTACGTCACACACCTACCGGAAAAAATTTCGAGCAGCGAAAAGAGAACCGGGATAGTTGTTTGCTGCCTATAGTCTGCGTCTGAAAGCCTATCTCCACAAATGGATGGATTTGGCTGGGTTCGCACATGACTATGAGAGTCTGGAAGAGCTCATGGTGGTCGACCAGCTGAAGAAGCAAATGTCGAAACCTCTCAGGACGTTCCTGGGAGAACAAGGGGTGGAACGTATTGACCTCGTGACAAAATTAGCAGAACGGTTCGTCGAAGTACATAGGGAGGCAGGGGAAAACCTTTCAACCAACACCAAAGTCAAGAGAAACATGTCAAGAAGAAAGCCAAAAACTCAGGAACCAGAAAAGGGGAGCCTTATGTAAAAACTTCATAGGATAGTTCAGAGAAGACAAAGGAGGGAAGCAAGAGCACTGCGAGCTATACACCAAAACGACCGTGGTCGGAGAAGTGGTGTACAATTTGTAAGTCGCCCACTCACAATATGAGGGACTGCAAATCGAAGGCTAAGAGCCCTCACTTCGCAGCATGTCAAGTGACTTCCAAGGGGGTTGTCACGGAAAATGCCAAAGTCAACAAGGAAGCTCGCCACTCAAGTCCGGCACAAGGAAATCTAGGACAGGGAAATGGTGCAACCAATGCAAGTCAAACACGCACAATGCTATTGACTGCAGGGGAAAGTCAGGAGATTCTCATTTCGTCGGGTGCCCCGGGAAACCTAAGGTGGAGCCCACTGAACAGGTCGAGGCTGAGGAAGAGACTCCAGACCAGGAAAAGCCACCTGTAGTGGACTTGGTAGAGGTTAACGGTCGTCAAGTGGAGTGTTTGTACGACACAGGACTGGACGGGGAGGCCGTGATTTCTGCGGATCTGGTACATCCAGAACAATACAGCCTGCACAGAAGAGTGCTGTGGCAATGAAGTTGCCCATTGCTAACGTGGAGATTCGGTCAAGGTATGTCACCGGCACAATTAAGGCCGCTGTATTTACCGATACCATGTTTCCCGTAATCCTCGGTTGCCGGTATGTCTTTCTGGGAATGCTCAGGGAGAAAATCCACATGGGAGCAATACAGACTCGCTCTCAGACGAGAACGGAAGAGGCAGAAGCAATTGTGACTAACCCAATGCCGGGGGAGCTACGAACTGCCCAAGGTTAGGATGCTACTTTACGTCCTTGCTAAAAAAAAGCTGCAGAAAAGTGCTGATCCACCAGGACGTGGGCAGTACTACATGAAGAATAGGATACTCTATAGGAGAGCAGGAAGGGGAGACAACCTATACGGTCAGTTGGTCTTCCCGAAAGATCACCGGTCCCAGATTCTTCATATGGGGCATACCATCTCCTTTAGTGGAAACATGGGTATTGCCGCCACCATGCAGCGAATTTCCTGCCATTACTATTGGCCGGGAATGACATATGATGTGCGTCGGTATGTGAAGTCATGCCCTGAGTGACAGAGGGTGGCACCGAAACACTGGACAGCACCGGTGGTCTTGGGTGAGATGCCCATCATGAACTCTCCTTTCGAGAGGGTAGCCATCGATATCGTGGGTCCACTTCCTAGGACTAGGAAAAGGAACATGTATATACTCACAATGGTGGATTGCTGTACAATGTGGGGTGAAGCCATACCGTTGACCACTATTGACTCGAAACGAGTGGCGGACGCACTGATGGAGGCCTTTACCAGTTTAGGCTTTCCTGATCCAATTCTGGCGGACAATGGGTCCCAGTTTTGTGGAAAACTCATGGAGGAGGTATTTAGGGTGTTCCACTCTAACAACATAAATACCAGCCCTTACCACCCCCAAGCCAATGGACAAGTAGTGCGTTTCAACGGCACGTTGATGACAATGCTCAGGAAACTGGCACAGGAAAAACCTGATAGGTGGGACGAATATATCCCAGCTGCACTTTTTGCCTATCGGGAAGTTCCTCATGTCTCAACAGGACTACCACCTGCTACGTTGCTGTTTAATCGTCCAATCAAAGGACCGTTGGAAGTCATGTTGAGGAGTTGGACTGAAGAGGGGAGGTCAGAAGAAGTGCTCTCTTCTGACAAATATGTGGAGGAACTGAAAGAAAAACTCAACAAAGGATGGACTCTGTCAAATCAAAACTTGAAAAGGGCCAGAAAAAGACATGCGGCATACTACAACTGTAGGTCTAAAGACAGATCTCTGGAGGTGGGAGACAAAGTCTTGTTGCTACTCCCAACGGGAAACAACAAACTGGAGATAGGTTGGCAAGGACCATTTCCCGTAGAAAGGGTGATATCCAGAACCAACTATCAGATCCGGATCCGGGGAAAGTCGAAGATTGTCCATGTCAATCTCCTGCGGAAATACGAGGAGAGACCCGGAGACAAGGCAGCTCACCTCATGGCAATGGCAGTTGCAGTGGAGACTGAAGTGGGAACCACCGAGGGCAGGGAATATCCCTTGGTACGCCAGGAAACCTATAGGGATGTGCGAGTGAACCCTGATCTGACTTCCCAGGAGAGGGAAAAGATTACCCAGGTTCTCGAGTCTCATAAGGAGATACTGACTGATAAACCAGGACGAACGAGGTTGGTTGAGTTCGAGATGACCTTGACCACACAGGAGCCTGTTCGCCAAAAGGTTTACCCAGTGCCATTCTCTAAAGAAAAGGCCCTGGAGGAGGTAATACAGAAACTGTTGGAGGATGACGTGATTGCACCATCCACATCCCCATACAATGCGGGGGTAGTTTTGTTACGCAAACTAAGTGGAGAACACCGGTTGTGTATAGATTACCGACTTCTGAACAGTCATACACAATTTCAGGTGGAAACTTTGCCGAATCCAACTCAGTTATTCGCTAGGCTCCATAAGGCTCGGTAATTTTCAAAGGTGGATCTGAGTCGGGGGTACTATCAGATACCAGTCAAGCCGGAGATTCGACCACTGTTGGCTTTCAGTACACCCAGTGGACACTACGAATTCAAGGCCATGCCCTTTGGACTCAGCAATGCACTTAGTGTGTTTACTCGCATGATTAGGACTTTACTTGATCCTTTACAGGATCCGTCGATCATCTCATTCATGGATGATATTCTGATTTCCAGTGACAGCCTGGATGACCATTTACAATCTTGAAACGAATTTTCAATAGGCTCAAGGAGGAGGTGCTTACTGCTCGCCCCACCAAGTGTATGATTGGTTACCAGACTCTGGAATTTCTAGGTCACACCATCACTCCAGGACACATTGTCCCAGAAGAAAAGAACCTAGAGAAAATCAGAAGTGCTCCAAGGCCAAAAACGAAGAAGAATGTGCGATCCTTTCTCTCGTAATGTGAGTTCTACCACAAATGTATCCCACATTTCACTGAACTGGGAGCTCCATTGACGGAAACCTTGAAAAAAGGATTCCCGGATCAAATCATTTGGACACCAGAATGTGAGACTGCCTATAGTCAGTTAAAGGAGGTCTTGGTCAGCAAACCTGTATTACAGCTCCCTGACCTTTCCAAACCCTTTGTGTTGAGAACGGATGCGAGTGAGATTGGGATTGGGGCAGCCCTGTTACAGGAAGGGCAAGACGATGCTTCGGTTTTGAAACCTGTGGCATACGCAAGTAAGAAACTTCTCCAGGCTGAGAGGAATTATTCGACCGTCGAGAGAGAGTGCTTGTCTCTCGTATGGGCCGTACAAAAATTCCAGCCCTATTTGTATGGAGTTAAGTTTCGGGTTCAGTCGGATCATCAGCCTCTGATGTTCCTGGCTACTTCTCAGAAGCTCAACGCCCGTTTGATGCCGCGGTCGTTGTTACTTCAACCCTACAATTTCACAGTGGAGTATATACCGGGGAAGGAAAATGTTGGAGCGGATTTTCTCTCAAGACACCCAGCTCCTGATGAGGACGAATAAATCATCAGGATCGAATTTACAGCGGAGAAGAGTGAGATGGACTACTCTCTTAAGAGGGGACCTATGTCGTGAAATCACTATAAATTAACTATCCGATGGAAAAAATTAGCAACGAGAGTCGGATTCGCAACTGCAATTTGTTTACTTCTAGTCGGCAAGATCAAACAGTACAATCGTCTTTGACAGTCCCCACAAGACAGAGAATTGTAGGCATATGTTGAAACAGGGGAAGCGACTTTTGCATTCGTTGTACCAAGGGGGAGATCACCTACACTTGTTGAATTGGTGGAACAAAAGGGGAGATCAGTATTCAGGTGAAAGGGGAAAGCGGATTATCTGCCCCTGGAACACTTGTGGACTGCAAAGAACGTCACGTGACCAATTCAAGACTGTGTGACAAAAACATGATTTGTTTACAACTAGTGTAACTCTGAGGATTGACTTGGGCAGACGTGCCTTGTCACTGCAGTTCTGGATTTAAAAAACATCTACCGTGTGCGGGATTAATTTGATTTCATTTTACACGTGACTGTCATGGCAATTGTAGATGTGATTTAGTAGAACTGCGGTGTTGTATAAGGTAGAACCTATTGTATAATTAGGCCTAATTAATTTAGGCAGTAACATGGTTGAAACTAGCGAGAGTGTGGTGATTAGCTCTGTTAGTTGAGAATAGAGTAGTGAAGTGATGATAAGTTCTGCTAGTTGAGAATAGAGTAATGGGGGATATTTAGGAGACGGGGAAATTGTCCAATAGTGGGATCTTCCAGTGGGGTGCTCACTGGGGGTTCCGCACTCTGTGTGCTGGTTTTTTCTTGTCGTGGCCTAATGCGGACCTATGTGATGAGCTCATCTGTCCCTGATAGAGTTTGGTTCACTGTATTTTTCTGAGCAAGGTCAGTGGCCTACGCTCATCTAATAAGGATCAGTGACGGGGTGGCTCTCATCGGGTGAGGTTCTCTATTTTACAGGTTCCTTCTGGTTGGGATGAAGAACACAGAAACATTGAAAATTCAGATCCCGGATATGTTTGGTGCATGAAGATTAGTTAACAACTTTCTCACTGGGCCTATGCTAGAAGGGGTTGATAAAACATTGCTCGGCGGCGCTGAATAGTATAAGTATCCCACAGGATACATACTGAGAACATTAGTGAGAATATTTCACACTACCTGTGGACAGCAACATAGTAATGGGGTTTGGTGTTCATCCCATTCGTGAAGACACCAGTGGTGATGGATGTGCATTCCACTTATTACCAGAACAGTAGTGATTGATTGTCACACTACATTACACCAATACATTGGAGAGTGTTTGTTCCACTTAACAAGGAAACCTAGAACATTAACATTTTATCTGGGAAATAAAAGATCTATTTGAGACATTGTACAATACCTGTTTTAAGAGTGAAAACTTTAGAACATTTCGCAAGAAGGAAGAATGTCATATTCATGGGACAGTGTTCCGCTTTTCACTGTGCAGGAATTGTGTGGTCTCAGTTCTATAAACTATTAGGAACAGTTTATTTTTAGGAACAAAAATAGTATCAGTCCTAGACTGGATATGTGAGTGGGGATCAGGCCTCGTGGTTATCAAAGCTCCTGGAGGTGGACAATGTCTGGCGGGAGAGACGCAGCCTTTGGTGAGGCTCATTATGCTGATCCTTGTGATGTCGTGTAATCCTTGCCATGATGAGTGGACTCTGATCCTGAGCTTTGTGGTCTGATTTCTACATTTACACTAGAATATACTACACACATTTTCTTCTCACACACTTCACACACACACACACATACTCTTTGTTTTAATAAATTATTTTGTATTTATTTGTTAAAGCTAGAGATGTTGAGTATGTTGTGTTGGGGAAGAGAAAGAGGGGGCATGATCATGGGGTGATTGAGAGTAAGAAAGAGGTGTCAGCAGACTGAAGGAGTTTTGTGGACGGATTCTGGTGGATTCTCTAGTACAATAATCTTGGGTTAATAAAATTGTGGGTGTTGATTCCCTTTACTCCAGGGACGACATTAAAGTATTAAGGGAATAATTACGACAACACCCACTTTCACGCCTAACATACAACTATTTCATTTGGTTCAAAACCTGGACGATGCACCCACGTTCACGCCTGTCATGATCTTACTTTTAACTTACAAATGGCTCGTGTTAGATGACAGGAAGTGAAACACAATCATATACTACAAATGATTGTACGACACACACGGTAACATAATCGAAAGCAATTTAATCACACTTTTTAAATAATGCAGCGCTCACAAACTAGCGGCATTCTCAATATCAATTACGTATGTACAACATCTACAGTCTCATCAATGCATACAATGGCTTACGTTCAGTCTCCGCAAAGCATACAAGCTTTCATACATCAAGCATGAAATGGTACATGAAATACAAGCCCCTTTCTCACACGTCTGTCCAGTCTCATAGTCGTCGGCAGTCTGAGCTCCTAGCCGGCGTTTCGTGTTGGCCCAGCTTTGGATTCACGAGTCCTTCGTGCGCCACGTTTCCCACTGGCCACTGCGCAGTTACGGCTAGTTGAGTTCACGTTCGCCCTGGTCTGTCGCCTACTGGCGTGGGCGAGTAGGATTCTGACACAATCGTGTACATAAATCGTCTCAATTATAAGATTAACGAATCGCCTTATGTTAACCTAAAGAGTTTGTACTTTTAAACAAATGAAAAAGATTTTTAACTATACATACAGTGGGAATGACTGAAGGAAAAGCGTATAAAAGACGGTATGAATGTATTAAAAGAAGATGTGTAAATAATGGTTCACTTTTGTCCACAAATGCCTCATCGTAGTGTTTTGTCTTCGTCTTTTGCAGCACATGTGAGCATTCATTGTTTTTATACGTGTCGACATTAGAGTTACATTACACCTATACATATAGATTCAAGAATCACAGCTCGGTGACCCATCTCAGAAATTTAGAATAAACCTTCGTTTGTGAGATGTAGTAGCCTATCTGATGACACTTGAAGAATAAAATTACACATATGATAAACATACACCCATGTTTGTAATTAACACACACATTATTAGAAATGGAACATCTAAACTAACATTATACCTTGATATAACTTGCAAACACCAATTACTAAGAAGGGGAGATTACTCTGATACAAGGGACATAAGTGATTTATAAAGGTTATGACTTTACAAGAGAAACACTGCCAACAAGCGAGAGCGAGATATGGATAAATCAGTAAACACAGATCTTGAGCAAAGATGTTGAGGTAACATTTTATGGAGGCCATGGATAATATATCCATGATTAGTCTCCGTTAAAAGAGACAGTTTTTTCGGGGCACCATTATTTGGGTGTATGAGAGGTTTTGCAATTTAATGGGAAACCATGAATATAAGACAATGATACTTTGGTCCGTTTAACAGCCTCCAGTAGTAAATTGTAGGAGAGTAGTTGACTCTTGGCAACATATCAAGAGTGGTAAGCTGATTATACACCAGTGGGTGGATGCTTCAACAGTGTATCATACCCTTATAAATCACAGTTGTACTCAAACAGAGTCACGACTGACGAAGTCCCACAACCCACTGACAAATTAGTTCAGACTAATTATATATTTACAGAAAACATTGTGTCACGGTTCTAAGAATGAATTTGGTGATACAATAACGGGGGAGCAAGGGGGGATGTCAGCGTGTTGGGGAATTGAGACAGGACATGTAGAGTACAAGGGTCATAATAGAGACAGGACATCCATCGTTCGGCACTAACAGAAAGCAGGTAGTACCGTCTACTGTTATACGGTAGCTCAGTCATATCTGACTAAGACCTGTCAACAAGATACCGAGAAAAACACAGAAAAACCACATTTTTTAATAACATATAAAAAATATATAATAATAATATTATAAAAAATAACATTTTTTAACTCTCGAATGTTGGCAGTGTATGTACTAGACATGTGTTGTTTCCATACAATATTACTTAAGTCCCTTGTTATCCTGTAAGTGTTGACTAATCTCCCGTGTTTGTCCTATTAAAGTGTATGCGCTTTATCTGTTTTTGTTGAGTTTTCAAGTAATATATTTACAATGGTGTGTTTAATATTTGTGCTAACTGCGTGTGTTATAGTGTGTGAAGTCTAAAGTTATCTAAGTGTCAAAAGCTAGAATTTCCAACGTCATGATCAACAATATATGTGTAACTCATAAGGTAGACTTTCGAGCTATGATTCTTAGATTCATCATTTATTTGATCTAATTACTATGTTATGAAACACCCATAAAAATTCAATACGAATGACATGTGTTTAGCAAAGACGCAAACAATATGCAAGCACAAAACTGGCGCGTACAATGTGCACGTAGTGGGAACCATACATTGTTTTATTTCATGTACTCTGTCTTTCATATGTCTTTCATTCAACACAAATTCATTCTTAATTATCTTGTTAAAATTACAAATGAAATTTAGAAATAGTTATTGCCAATGTGAAAAAGTGTTGGCAGCGAATTAGATTTTGAAAAATGATGTTAAACAACGCGATTAACAAATAGCAAAACTGAAATTAAATTTAGGCCTAGTATAGCCGTAATTTGCATTAAGTTTACATGAAAACTCAGTGAAATAATATATCATATTTACAAATTACATTTGAACTGAAAAATTTACATTACAAAAACATTTAACTTAAATTTAAATTAACTAATTAACTTGTTGATCCATCTGATGAAGTCTCAGATGATACATGTAGGTACTAAATGTCATAAGTTCGTCGCGTGTTGTAATTGGAAATGTTCTGTCGTAATTCATGATAACCTGCAAAAAGAATGTCCCAATGTTGGAAATGTTATGTCCTAATTCAAGATAATTGCCAAAGGAATGTCCCAATGTAGAAAATTTGTTACGTGGTTCTGGCGGATTTAGAATGTCGCTGTTTGACTGATGCATCGAAATAAAAATATCACAGTCTGTATATTCGGGCATAATCGTTGGTGTTTTATTCATCTGACGACTCAGGCATTCTTGTCAAAAGGTCTGGTAAAATATTTTTCGACCCCTTGATATGTTCAATGTCATAGCTGAAATCTTGTAGTATCAAGGCCCAAAGCGCGATTATGTTGTTTTTCGGTGTGCCTTGTTTCATGACAAGTAACGGTGAGTTGTCTGTTTGGATGAGAAAGTGGGTGCCTCTGAAATATTTTTCAAGTCTAAGGACACAATAGACCACACTTAGTCCTTCAAGTTCCGCACTGCTGTATTTTTTCTCTGCGGGTTTCAGCTTGCGGCTGTTGTAGATAATTGGATGTTCTACCCCGTCGTGCTTTAGCATCAAATTTCCTGAGATTGCAGTAGTGCTGGCATCTGTTTTTAATATAAAATGGATGTTAATATCTGGGAGATAAAGAATGGGTAGATTGGAAAATATTAATTTCAATTTCTTAATTGCGTCATCTAAATAGGCACTCTTACAAATGCAATTTGTTTGAAATGTCTTAATTACATATAAAAAAATTACTGAAAACTATAAGAGTGGATCTAAATTTATCATAGCATTCAAGTGATGTTAACTGATTTATTAACGTAATTGTTATCACAGATAATTGATTTGTCAACAGTGTTTTGTTTGACATTAAATTGTGCGGTACAACCAGTGCTGTGATGAGTGTACTTACTAACAGCAGTAGTGGAAATATTGTACACCAGTTCATTGTACGCAATGGTGAATCTGGGTGTTTAGATCTGTTGGTCACATTTTGTCTCTTATTGAAGGTGTTATTTTCTTTTTCTGAATAGGTGATTGTTATATCAGTCTTAATGTTGTCATTTGCTTCTGCACTCTTGAGTGTTGGGGAAGGTTGATTTCTGCTCCTGTTTTTTGCATAATCCGGTTTGTCTGTGTGTGGGAGCAGAGTATGTGGTTTCTGTCTTACCTGTTTTATTTGCGTTGTTTTATTTACATGTTGTTTGTCTGCATGGTCGCTGTCATGCGATATTACTTTGGTAATGGTGGCAACTTCTGTAGGTTTGTCAGTAGTGTTGATGACTACTTTATTTGTCACTTTGACTGATAAATTTGGGCGGAACAAGTATAATGCAAACCACTTGTTTCTTGTATAGTTTTGTCACTGATAGTCTCCCTTGGAGTTTTTGCTTGTACCTTTTCATTTTTTGCATTTATAATTTTGTTCAATTGCAGTCGGTTTTGTTAATGCCTTGATGTTGCAATGCCTGTGTTCCCAAAGCTAATGGTCACTTCCGATCACGAGTAGTAATGGCAACACCAGACCACAACCTAAGTACTAATGCATTACAGCGGATACTTCATAGCTGGTGAACAGATCTGTCAGATACCATTAGTGTGGTACCAGCCTGTCCTTGCTATAGAGTGTATCAGGTGCGAATATCAATCAATGGCCATGGCTATAGAGTGGATGTAAGACGGGTAGATAGGTGCTTCTGATAATTGTTAAGGGGTGGTCGAGTGGGTGGGTGGGTAGATAAATAAGTCCATTCCTTGATAAGAGCCGAAGGTTAAGTCTCATATTAAAAGTCTGGAGCATGAACACATAGTTGGCTGAGGTGAGGGTGACCTCCTGGGTGACTCAACACGTGACGATACCATTAATGAACGCACATGAACATGTTCAGACATGTCTTTGGGGGAAAATGGGAGGATTCCTCAGAGCGGACTGACCGCGGTAAGCCTGCTTGAACATATGTAGACATGGTTTCTATGATGCATCAACCGCACACGCTATATAAAAAGGACAACAAAGGCGGACTGAAGACTTGGCTAATGACTCAACTGAACAAAGATGGCGCCGCAGCCGATCACACGTGGGTAACGGAGAAACCAGACCACGTGGCTAAAACCGATCAAAGATGGCGCTGTATCCGGTCATGTGTCTTATGGCATACAACCGAAACACGTGGCTAAAACGAGTCAAATATGGCACCGCATCCGGTCACGTGGCTAATGGGATACAACCAAAACACTACCCGGTCACATGACCAGACAGTGCATAATATTCTGCTGAGTCATTCTACGTCAGCAAATAGCGTGTATAAGACGACCAGCATTCGTCGAATAGAAGTACCGGTCTCAGTGAACACCGACCAGTTAGCAATGTGCCTAGTCTCTAACGGTAAGATGGCTTTTTTAAAATAAATCTTTCACATTTTCGTTGTGTTTCTCCAAGTAGGCATACAGTTAACCTAACAATACTAGTATAATAAAGAGATATATGGTGCTAATCACACATAACTGGAGTATGTGCTCTGCTGGCTGCGACACCAATCAACACGTGCACATGGCTGATTCATCAAGCCTGCATACATAAAGTAGTGTCCTTAGTACCGGCAATGTCCCACAAGGAGCGCCTCGAGCACTATTTTTTTTTTGCATTTGCCAATAGCAACTAATGATACAGCCGAGTATACATGGTAATGACAAAACCATACTACGTGCTTAAAGTCCCAGTCATTTCTTTAGCTCTAAAATAAGGTACTATTATAAAATACCACTCATACATTAGATTAAAAAACTATGACAATAAAACTAGGCGTTTTCACAATCCGACATTAATTCTAGAACCATTTACCGCCACAACATCTATGAACTGAACTCTCGGTTGACTCATCACAGGGCTATGTCAGTGTGAGAGAACGTACGTGAACGTGTTCAGACATGTCTTTGGGGAAAACCGGAGGATGATTCAGAGCGTACCGACAGTGGTAAACCTACCTGATCATATTTAGACATGTTTTCCATTTTGCATCAACCCCACAGTATATATAAAAAGGACCGCAACGGTGGGTTAAATACACTACGTTTGCAACAAGACCTAGCGAAAACAGCTCACCGAAGAGACCACAGTAGTATGTACGCTGTGCGTAGTATACATTCTCGTTACACGCCGTCCAGTATAGTGTTGTCGCTGATGTATATCGCAGGAAATAAGGTACACGATGCTACATTCGGGTTTACAACTCGAGATATATCAGGTGCGCATGATATCAAAATACTGTCTGGTGTAATATCCCTTCACACTAGGGCAAAACAGGTCTGCATAAAGGTCATATTGATTGTGTCACACTGTGTAAAATTCAATATGTGTAAATTTATCATATACATATGATGTCACTTTTTATATCACCACTAATTATTGTTCACCAGTTCTCAGTAACTGTCCATCAGTGCGTGTATTCGCCTGCTTTGCTCACTAATATAGTACATAAAACACCTCTAGGGCAGTAACATACTATATACAATAACACAAAGTAAATAAGCTTTACAGAATTACGAAACATACAGGACGTTGCTAGCCTTCATCACCAATCAAAGAACGTATACTCACGTTAAAGACCCTCAGGTGACGTAAGACAGCCGTTATGAGAAGAACAAAAATGAGAGAAATGCAGAGAACAACCATTATTTTACTACATATGACGTGTTGATGCACCCTCATAATTCGCAAATGTCAAATGGGTACTATTTTCTATTGATATATCATAATTAAAAAGTTAGCACTTTTGATTTGATTTGGTTATTATTTTCTGTAGATGATTTAAAAACACTAGCATCAAAATAAAATTGGTTGGCGCATGTTTTGAAATACAAAATAAAATATCGGCGGTGGACTGTAATGGTTTGTCTTTTCTTCACAGCGGTATAACGTTCGGCGGTCAGTACTTACACCAGAACGACCTGTGAAAGCGTGGAACTACAGAAAGCTATACAAATCATAGTGTTGGATGACTCTACCGTATCAACACTTCACCAGTGCATCCACACAAAAGAGCACTGTGCTAATTATCACCACTCCATTAGGTGGTACCGGAAACTACAAGCGGGTTGGAATACGTGCCTTATCGCCCTTACCCTTTCCAGCCTAATGGCCACTAAACAGAAAAATCTCTATCTGTGTCATATATGTGGTCAATTCTATACAGAAAACCGCAAGCTTACACGGCACATTAACACAGTTCACAACACCGAAACACACACATGCCACCTCTGTGGTAATCTATACAACAGAAAAGACAGCCTACAACGACACATAAAAAAAGCATCAGACATCCACTTCAACAACAACTAAGGGCACTGCAGCCTCAACACCTATGAGCACTACACCCTCAGCTTCATCATGCAAAACGAAAACACCTTCAGACACACGAAATCTGAGCCACCAAGCAGATTTATACTATACCACCATTTGTCAACCCAACTACAGTCAGATGTGTGATGACCCCAGCAACCAGTGGTGTGATGAGCCCAATAGCCAGATGTTTTGATGTGCAACAAGACACCAACCGAAGCAATGAAGTCCAACACACTCAAGACAGTACTCAAGTCAAACAGGGTACTAAACGAAGCCACCAAGTAGACGCATACTATACCGCCAGTTTTCAACCCAGCTACAGTCATATGTGTGATGACCCATGCAACCAGATGTGTGATGAGCCCAATAACCAGATGATTGATGTGCCCCACAATCAGATAATTGATGCCACGGTTGTCTACAATACTCAGATATCACCCCACCAAGCACGAGATCAGTCTTATGAGTACATGCCAAGTTCTATATACATACCAGGCTACTAGTAGGAAACTCCAACCTACTCAGAAAATGGTGTGGAGAAACCCGGAAACAAATACAATGTGTATAGTTCTGTATGTGAAAATAAAATGTTGTGATGATACTATGTATGCCAGCCCATATCACATCATCCATTTTGTATAATGACATTATGCATTTTTAATCTTGTAACATGTACTGAAATACTGTAAAATGTACTGAAATACTGTAAAATAAACAGGCATATATTATAATTACGTCTTGGTTGTTGAATATTTTAGTGTTTACAGTGTATATAGCTGTCATGTGATGAGAGAATGATTACATATTGATGACAAATTCAAGAAATATTTCAACAAAACTAAGGAAACTGGTTAACCAAAGTAGGAAAAACTGCTGGCCGTAGTCTTAAATATCTCAAACAAAATTATGAAAAGTAGGAAATTTTGTTGTCCAGATGTGAAAATGTTTGGCCAAATTTCACCCAAACTTATGAAAAGTAGGCAAATTTTTTAACCAAAGAACAAAAATCTTGGCCAAGTAAGAAACTTTTTTATCCAAATATGAAAAGGTTAGCCAAATTTCAAACCAAACTTATAAAAATCTCATTCAAACATATGAAAAGTAGGAAAAATTGTGTTAATCCAAACGTGAAAAGTTTGGCCAACTTTCACCAAAACTTATGAAAAATGGGAAATTTTGTTGTCCAGATGTGAAAAGTTCGACGAAATGTCACCCAAACTTATGAAAAGTAAGACAATTTGTTAATCAAATGTGAAAAGGTTAGCCAAACTTCAAACATAACTTATAAAAATCTCAATCAAACATATGAAAAGTAGGAAAATTGTTGTTAACCAAACGTGAAAAGTTTGGTCAACTTTCACCCAAACTTATTAAAAGTGGGAAATTCTGTTGTCCAGACGTGAAAAGTTTGACAAAATTTCACGCAAACTTATGAAAAATAAGAAACTTTGTTAACCAAATGTGAAAAGTTTGGCCAAATTTCATCCAAACTTATAGAAATCTCAGTCAAACTTATAAAAACTAGGATAATTTGTTAACCAAAGTAAAAAAAAAATTGGCCAAATTTCAAACACACTCATAAAAAGTAGGAAACTTTGTTAACCAAAGGTGAAAAGTTTGGCCAAATTTCAACCAAATCCATAAAAAGTAGGAAATTTTGTTGACCAAATGTGAAAAAGTCGGGCCAAAGTTCACCAAACTTAAAAATATCTTACCCAAACTTGTGAAAAGTGGGAAATTTTGTTTTCCATATGTGAAAAGTTTGACCAAATTTCAAACAAACGCATAAAAAGTAGGAAAATTTGTTAACCAAAATGTGAAAAGTTTGGCTAAATTTCATCGAAACTTATAAAAAGTAGGAAACTTTGTTAATCCAATGTGAACATATTTGGACAAGTGAAGGAATATTTCATCCAAAACTTATAAAGAGTAGTAGGAAATTTTGTTAACAAAATATGAAAAATTTTAGCCAAATATCAGCCAAACATTTAAAAAAGTAGGAAAATTCCTTAACCAAAGGGGAAAAATATTTCTCACGTTGTCATTTTACATTCCCAACCTACTAGAGATATTCGTCTGTCCCCTATGCAAACAACAGCTGTATCTCAGAAAATTAAATGTATCTTATGTAATAAGTAACTATGATTGAAGAGAAGAATAAAATTTCAGCAATAAAATTGTACAAAAATTAACAATTACATTTCTACATGAAACATTCAACTTAGAAACATAAAAACATGGTAGTCAACAACCATGACTGCGATGCCCTGTAATTTATAGCACACGCGCGCCCACACGCACACATATACACACACACGCACATGACATGGCTGCTATTCGTTCAAAAAGACAACAACAAGTAAGATAACAACAAGCCCAGTAAGCACGACACTCCTCAGAATACTTGGGCTGACTGTGATGTCCTGTAATTGATAGCACACACTCGAGCGGGTACGCACACACATACACCCGGCAGTACACCCACGCACGCACACACGCCTACATGCGGTCGCGCACACACACACACGCGCACACACACGGACATGCACACACATACACACACATACATGTACACACATAGTCATTATTATTTCTACCACTCATTTAAAACTGTACATGCCAGCATTTACTGACGACAACTGACCACAACTCGGCTACCGTGTCAAAGCTAATTATCTTCACAGCTTATCAGCCGTTGATCGCTGGCCATTGTTTTTCTCCCGGGTCGTGCTCGGAGGATAATTATTGTTTGTTGTCCGCGTAGGTAAACTTCCATTCAGGGGAGCTTAGTAAGCAAAAGGGGCGACAATTCTGGTTGAGCCAAGGGACCCAATTAGTCTCCCCTGGTTAATTTGATTATGTTTATAAAAAGGGGACGTTATTTGTTTTATTATATTACATATTTTTATGATTATCTTAGCAAGTTATGGGTTAAATTAATTGAGAATAGTAGTTTTTTATTCACATCAATATTCTCCGCTATACATACAAGAAATTTTGCCGTTTATTATGTATTTTAGACTTAATTTTTAATAATAATGGATGCCCGTCTAGTAAATTTTTAAACCAGATTTTCACCAAGCGCTTAGAGATGAAGCCTGGGTCTTGACTTCTGCTGAATTAGCTATCATCAGACAAAAGTTTATTCATGCGTCAAACTATGGATACTCGAGTATCTCGAGTGATGGTCGAAAACATTTTTCCACTCTGTCATATTGATTTCGGTCTCCTCATCGATGCCCCCGGATGTGACAACAGGAAGTCGTCATCAGGACAATCAGACCCAAGAAAAATACCCGCAAATTTTTCAAAAATGAGGTCCGCTTTTATGATGAAACAAGATGGCTGGATAACGCCGTGAAGAAGCATTTATCTGAGGTTGCCAACCTCAAAATATACTTAAATTCAACATTGTCTACTACTAAAGTCTTATTTCTCGTAGAGCATTCAGAATGTCAGCCGTGATCCATGGCGCGTCCGCCCTTAACCGTAGTCCTCACCTGCGAGTTTGTCAGCCCGCTCATTCCCTTGTACTCCAGCATGCCCTGACACGAAGATGAAACTAATCTTTGCCAGCCGAGACCGTTCCAGAGGGAGCAACCATTCTCTCCGGATCGACCCCTCTTCTATCCTCTTGATCATGTTCATTGAGTCGCTAAGGAAACATGACCTAGTGAATGTCTGTGTCTCGAGCCATGTTATTGCTTTACTTACTGCCATGACTTCCATAGGCAGGCTACTTGTAGTTTCAGTGAAAGCACCAGAGTCCTCCACAATTCTCCCTCCGGCCCGAGCCGTAAAGGCGCATGAGCTTCTCACATGTCGGACGACCGACCCATCTGTGTAGATGAAAGCATCACCGTCTAACGATTTCTCGAAAATCAACGCTTCACAGCAGCCGGAATTTCTTGTCTTCATTTCTATCTAGTTGGATGCAAACTGAAAAGGATGTGCAGACATCTGTTGGCACTTGTACCCACTCCTCGCCAGGTTCTAAGTCCTCAAGTGAACACACCTGTTGAAGAATGTCTTCGGCTTGACCCATCCACGACCGTCCTCTTTTTAACCTTCTGACCTTCACCTTCATAATGTCACGATGTAGTGGATGTTGTGTGTTTGCGTTAACTTTGAGGTAGGCGCGTGCTCTGAAAACTTGTATTCTCTCTTCAATGGTTGGAAAATCTGCATGCTGTATCTCTTGTACATCCAAGAATAATGCGCATAGCTTCATTCTGTATCCTATCCATCCTTTCTGTCTGCTTACGGCTGAGAGTCAGGATTGCCATTGCATACTCAAAAACAGACATGACCAGCCCCTCGTACGGAAGACATAGATGGCGCTGCTCACAGTTTGCTGCCGCCATCACCCGCATCGCAGCCAAACCCCGCCTGGACTTTGTTGTTACCTGGTCTGTGTGCTCATTATAAGCAAGGCTTCGATCAAACCGTATCCCTAGGTAATTCATTGCCTGCGTTCTTTCCACCGTCTCTGAACACAGCTTAACAGTTGGTGTTGGAGTGTTGACAATATGATTATTTAACAAGAACCAAGTCACTGTTGCCTTTGTTGGGGTGACCATTGTCCCAGCTTCATCACACCAAGTACTTATGCGATTGAGTTCGGTTTGTAGTTCCACAGGAACCTGCTCTCTATCCTTACCCTGACGATACGCTAAAACATCATCGGCATATGATAATGTCCTGCCAGGTCCAGTGATCTGCTCACTGGTGATTCTCACTGTGTAGGCGTTGAACAGTACTGGAGATAATGGTGATCCCTGTGGTAGGCCAGGATATATTGTTGTTGGTTCCGAAGTCCAACTGCCACATCTAAAAACTACTTTCCGTTGGCTGCAGCGATCCAGTTAAGGAGGAATGGACTTACTCTGAGTTCAAGAAACTGAAGCATTAAAAAATCCAATGGTACTCTGTTGTACGCGTCCTCAAGATCAATCGCTGCAGCAAAGGTTTCAATGCCTGAGTGGAAACCTTCATAGACATCATGGGCAAAAACTGCTGCATTGGTCCAGGTTTCTCTTTTTGTACGGTACCCACCCAAGGTAGGTGGGAAAACACCTTGCCTCTCTAGCTGGCTTGATATTTTCCTGGAAAAGGAAATATTTTTGCCAGGAAAATATAGGCTTGTTTACAGCATGACCCCAACAACAGAGAGAACAGCACAAATAACTAAACAAATACTACAGTGTCAGCTTTGTAGACGGAACGTCCAAGAATCAGAAGAGCACATCTATTACGAATGCAACACAATCATGCCAAAAAGAAATCGCCTACAAAACATCCTAAACACTCATACGAAACAAAGAACATATGTTTACAAAGCAATCATGATAAATTCAATTCCTTACTCTACACAAGACATCCACACAAAGCTACTTGTTCTATTGACAGAGTACACAAATCTTATATGGACATTAAGAAACAAAGCATTATACAATTACAGAAGAATCAACAAAGAAATTGTCCAACAACTTTATCAACAAAAAGTCTCAAACATTCTAACCTTAGCCCCACAAGCGCAAATCCCGTAAGAGTTTTGCCTGAAGACAGCACATATTACAGAAGAAGCAAATAACTTCTTTTAAACTAAGGATACCACAACTGTAAATGTGTTTATTGACGGTATTAATAATCTTACAATTATTATTATTATTATTATTATTATTATTATTATTATTAATACGTTTATTACTACTGCTACCATTATTATTAATTTTCCCATTATTATATTTGAATGTGCAACATGAAATATATTGTGGATGTGTGTCTGTGTCGTTGGCAGTAACATATGTATGCGTCTGGGTGTGGATGCAGGTGTGTGGTATGTGTGTGTGTGTGTGTGTGTGTGTGTGTGTGTGCGCGCGCGCGTGTAGCAGCCCAAGGCGATATCTCAAGTATTAAAAGAATGTTATACGGTAATATTTTTGAAAAGAAAAACAATATGCACCACCATGTATAAACAAATTAAATAAGCCAATTAAGTACCCTAAGCTAAAGTGGCTTGTAGTGGTCAGATGTTAAGTCCTTCCCATTGTATCTGAAACCCAGTCACTATCACAGCTTTGAACCAATTACCTCCCTGGGGACAGGCCATGGACTCTAATTGCTAGTTATAAATCCCTGATTCTTGTCTCCCGAACAAAAGGGGTAATGGACATTTACAGGACACTGGAGCGTCATCCTGTAATTTGACATCAGGCCAACAACACCAACAATGTGAACCTTCACTTCGGTAGCTAAGTGATCCAGAAATTACAAAGAAGCCACATTTTAATGGGAATGATAATTTAAAGTTTATTGCCCAAGCTCACGGCATTCAGTGTACTGCTGTCTCCAGAAAACATGAGATAGATCAGGATAAAATGTGTGTGTGTGTGTGTGTGTGTGAGAGAGAGAGAGAGAGAGAGAGAGAGAGAGAGAGAGAGAGAGAGAGAGAGAGAGAGAGAGAGAGAGAGAGAGAGAGAGAGAGAGAGAGATGGACAGGTGTTACATACATTCCGCTTGTGTAAGTGGAAAGTGAATCATATGCAAGGCATGTGTGTTTACATGCACAATGCCATAAATGTTATATTATCATAACTGTATATATGTATGTATTTGCTTTATTCACACATGTGACACCTAACACTAACAAACGGCAACGCTCTGTAATATACACAAACAAAAGAAACACACATTACACCTTGCAAATATACATTGCTTTGTATGAAATAAACTTTTTAAAAAAAATGTCTATTTCAAGGTAGTCATCGTCATACTTAAACCAGTTGATGGTCATAGTCATTTGTATTGCATATTCTAACAAGTCAAGTCGCCTTATTCTGTCAAGAAGTCTGATACGCGGGAAAATGTCACGTCTCAAGTCCAACAACAAAAGTTGAGTTGAGTTCAGAAGCGACATCACTGCACTCAGGACATTCCCATACGTGCTCAGTCCCCTCGTTCAACAGCCAGCGAAGAGTCATACTACTAATCGTTCCCACCGCTATCTGATTAAAAGTTCTCCTGGTCTTCCCTCTCAGTTTTGAGATTCTTCCAGAACTCCTACCGATTCCCCGCAATCTCATTCTTTCCACATATGGGTTCTCAATCTGTTCCTCCGCCTTCTCCACCTGGTCCCACAAGCGTACGACCACCTCCCCCTTGTCCATAGGCAAGATACCACCAAGAGGTGCATTTCCTGCTAGCCTATCAGCCTGTTCATTCCCCCGTACACCCGCATGGCCAGGGTAAAATATCCATACAATTCTCACAATCTGTGACTTCTGAAGCGACGAGAGACATTCCACACGAAACATTCATTTCTCCACCTTGCTAAGCATATTCTTTGAATCCGTAATGAATACAACGTGTGTTGCAGTAGTCTCCTCTAGCCACCGGAATGCCGCTGTTACTGCCTCCACCTCAATTCTCATGCTGGAGGTCGTTCCTTTTTCAAGACTCGCACATTAGCCTTTGCAATAAAGCCCCAGCCACTGCGTCTGTTTCTCACCACTGACCCATCGGTGTAGATGGCTATGTCACCTTGATGTGTGTTGCTCAGGATTAGCTGTTGCAATTCAATCTCAGTGTGGCCCGCTGCCCATTCTCTGCTCTCACGACCCAGTGTTATTATTACATTGTGCCAGTCCGTCAACTTCAACCCACTCTCTTTCTCTCTAGATCACACACCTGACTTATAGAAAGTTCTGCCTGTGCCATCCAGGACCTGCCTCGTCTTAGTCTATGACCCTTTACTATATCCATTGCCGCATGCAGAGTGTGATCCCTGTCTGCGGCAACTCTCAGGTACAATTTGGCCTGAAGGATCCCTATGTCTATCCGTCATTGTAGGTAGCGCCAGAATATGCCTCATGCAGATAATTGGTGAGTCCTTTGTGCACCCCAGTATTAGCCGCATGGCAGCATTCTGTATGCGCTCCAACCTTTCAAGCTGGCTTTTTTATACTGTCAGCAGCCCCAAACCATACTCAATGACAGAAATTATTAACTGCTGAAAGAGCATGTACAATATCCTCTGATCTACCCCAGTTGCTGCCATAGCCCTCAATGCATTAAGTCCCCTACCAGCCGTCACCACCAAATCCTCCACATGATTCCAACAACAAAATACACGCGGTAGCCAAGATGTGCAGCGTGGGAGCCGACAACAAGAAGAAGAACGTGGAGATCCTACCTGCTAGCTGCATCAAAGGGCCCGATACTACAGTTATTACTGAAGCTATCATGAGGGAGAAGATCGACAGCCCACCACAGACAATAGTCAAGACAACAGAGAAGAAGGAGGAGAAAGACACCAGAGCCGGGAACACCGACTCAAAAACAGTCCGATGGGTGGTCAAGCGGATTCAAGTGGAGCTGACAGACGAAGAATCCTGAAGCAGCTACGAGAAGAGAATCCTCACATCCGATTCATAAGGCGGAGCGGCTCCCCACCTACTCCAAGATACCTACAACCTTGGTGGTGGTAATATCGGAGGGCAGCGAGATGCCGCTAACAGTATCAATCAACAACAGAATACAGCAACCAGAGAGATTCATCCCTAGAGTCAACCAATGTGCCAGATGCCATAGGGCCGGCCACAGCAGAGCAACATGTCGCAGTAAGACGGAAATCTGCCGTTACTGCGCCGATCACCACGCCTTCAAGGAGTGTCCGCTGGCCAGGCTGGACACGGACTTCAGAGCTCCTAACAACTAAAGAAAGTGCGCCAACTGCCTGGGCAAGCATGGAGCAAGATACTTGGGCTGTCCGTACCTGCAACGACACAGAGACGCCTTAAAGATCGCAACTACCACGAAGACATCAGTCAAGGAAGCAATGCGAAGGGGCGAGGCAGCCACGGGTATAGCACAAGCCGAAAGAGATCAACTGCAAAAACAGATAGACGAGTTGAAGAGACAAGTCAAGGCACTGCTGACGCCGACCCCGAATAGCGACAACGGAAAACTACTGGCGGAAATTAAGGAGATTCAGCAAAACATCAAGCAAGAAGTAGAACATATGGCACTGATTAAGAAGGAGAACGAAGAGATCCTACAAACCATTAAATCAGAGCGAGAACTACAGAAAGCTGGAATGGAAATACTCCGAAACAAAACAACAGAAGCAGTACAAGAAATTACAGAGAAATCGCAGGATGAAAACCAAGAGACCGAGCCTGCAAGACGCCCGAGACATTCAAAAGGAAGCCAATATCCCACCAGACATCCGAAGAAAACCGAGATGGGCAACCTGACGACGGCATGGAGGACGACCCGATAGTGCCAGCATGGCATGCAGAGATAACGAGGAAATACAAACTCAAGTGCGAGGAATACAGAAAGCGCATGGAAGAAAAAGAAAAGAAGTACAAGAAACCCACGGGAAACCAATGCACCGCCACACCGCCGCATTACCAGAGTTAAAAGGCGTCGATAACGAACACCCATGGCAATACTATATAGATGACGGAAAAGTCATCCCATGGCTGACCGCGGAGGAAGCAATCCAAAGACAGCAAGAACACGGGAAGCGGACTGAAAAAAAGCGCAAGGAGGCATATCACATCCAAAAGCTTCTACAGTTAATTCACAAATGAGAAGGCACAAATCTATATCTATAAAACAAAGTGTATGTATATATGTATGTAAATATGTATATATGTATGTATGTAAATATGTATGTCCTTTATTTGTTCGCGAACGGCCCATCCGATTGAGATGACATTTTCTACACGCCTTCCTTTCATTCCAGAGCTGTCAACTGTCATAGTTTTTTTTTCTTCTTCCTCCTCCTCCCTCCTCCCCCTCCCAAAATACGTACGTAAATATATGATGATGATGATGAAAGAATCCCCGAACCAAAACGCTAGGGAAAGGGAAGAAAATGACGTGACTACACAGAATCGTCACACGGCAATCATCATCATCAAGTGCCGTGCCGGCTGGCGTAGGCGTTCATGGCTCTCTGTAGATCTCAGTCTTTGTTTTTTTTAATCAACTCTGCTGCTGATATTCCTCCATGCCACGGCAATATCAATAACAATTCATCTTTTTATGTGTAAGGAAGTTATCTGCAGTCGTGTAGAAGGGAAGAACTAGACGAGTATGAATTCGGAATGGCGAACTCTCTCCTCCTCTCTTCTCCTCCCTCCTCCTCCCTCTACCTCCTCCCTCCACCCTCCTCCTCCCTCTCATCCCTCTCCCTCCTCCTTCTCCCTCTTCCTTCTCCCTCTTCCTCTCCCCTCCTCCTCCATCCTCCTCCCTCCTACTCCCTCCGCCCCTCCTTCATCTTCCCTCCTCCTCCCTCTCCCTCCTCATCCCTCCTCCTCATCCTGCCTCACTCCTCCTCCTCCTGCCTCCTTCTCCCTCATCATCCTTCCTCCTCCTTCTCCCTTCTTCTCCCTCTTCCCTCTTCCTCCTCCTACCTCCTCCCTCCTCCTCCCTCTACCTCCTCCTCCTCCCTCCACCCTCCTCCTCCCTTCTCCTCCTCTTCCTCCTCCCTTTCCTTCCTCCTCCTCCTCCCTCTACCTCCTCCTCCCCCTACCTCTTTCCTCCTCCCTCCTCCTCCTCTTCCACCTCCCTTTCCTTCCTCCCCTCCTCATTCTCCCTCTTTCCTCTCCCTCCTTCCTCCTCCTCCTTCCTTCTTCTCCCTCTGCCTCCTCCCTCCTCCTCTCCCCTCCTCCTCCCTCCTCCTCCTTCTCCTCCTCCCTCCTTCTCCCTTCTTCTCCTCCTCTCCCCTCCTCCTCCTCCTACCCTCTTCCCCTCCTCCCTCTCCCTCCTCCATCCTCCTCCTCCCTCTTCCTCCTCCTTCCTCTTCCTCCTCCTTCCTCCACCTCCCTCTTCCTCCCTCTCCCTCCTCCATCCTCCTCCTCCCTCTTCCTCCTCCTTCTTCCTCCTCCTTCCTTCTCCTCCCTCCTCCACCCTCTTCCTCCTCCTCCTACCTCCTCCCTCCTCTCTCCTCCTCCCTTTTCCTCCCTCCTCCTCCTCCCTCTACCTCCTCCCTCCTCCTCTCCACTCTTCCTCCTACCCTCTTCCTCTTCCCCTCCCCCTCCTCCCTATCCCTCCTCCTCCCTTCACATTCCTCCTCCTCCCTCTTCCTCCTCCTCCCTCCTCCTCCTCATCCCTCCTTCTCCCTCCTCCTCCTTCTTCCTCCCTCCTCCTCCTCCCTCCTCCCCCTCCTCCTTCCTCCTCCTCCCTCTCCTCCTCCTCACTCCTCCTCCTCCCTCCTCCTCCTCCCTCTACCTCCTCCCTCCTCCTCCCTTCACATTCCTCCTCCTCCCTTCACATTCCTCCTCCTCCCTCTTCCTCCTCCTCCCTCCTCCTCATCCCTTCTCCTCCTCCCTCCTCCTCCTCCCTCTACCTCCTCCTCCCTTCACATTCCTCCTCCTCCCTCTTCCTCCTCCTCCCTCCTCCTCCTCATCCCTCCTTCTCCCTCCTCCTCCTTCTTCCTCCCTCCTCCTCCTCCTCCCTCCTCCCCCTCCTCCTTCCTCTCCTCCTCCACACTCCTCCTCCTCCCTCCTCCTCCTCCCTCTACCTCCTCCCTCCTCCTCCCTTCACATTCCTCCTCCTCCCTCTTCCTCCTCCTCCCTCCTCCTCCTCCCTTCTCCTCCCTCCTCCTCCTCTCTCCTCCTCCTCCTCCTCCTCCTCCCTCCTCCTCATCACTCCTCCTCCCTCCTCCTCCTTCTTCCTCCTCCCTCCTCCTCCCTCCTCCCCCTCCTCCTTCCTCTCCGCCTCCTCCCTCCTCCTCCTCCCTCCTCCTCCCTCTACCTCCTCCTCCCTCTACCTCCTCCCTCCTCCTCCCTTCACATTCCTCCTCCTCCCTCTTCCTCCTCCTCCCTCCTCCTCCTCTCTCCGCCTCCCTCCTCCTCCTCCTCCCTCTACCTCCTCCCTCCTCCTCCCTTCACATTCCTCCTCCTCCCTCCTCCTCCTCTCGTCCTCTTCCCTCCTCCTCCTCCTCCTTCTCCTCCTCCCTCTTCCTTCTCCCTCCGCCTCCTCCCTCCTCCTACTCTCTCCTCCTCCTCCCTTCTCCTCCCTCTCCCTCCTCCTCCCTCTCCTCCTCCTGCTCCCTTCTCCTCCTGCGTTCTCCTCCTCCCTCCTTCTCCCTCCTCCTCCCTCTTCCTCCTCCCTCCTCCTCGCCTCCTCCTCCACCCTACTCCTCCCTCCTCCTAATCCCTCCTCCTCCCTCCTATTCCTCCCTACTCCTCCTGTCTCCTCCCTCCTCCTCCCTCCTCTTCCCTCCTCCACCTCCCTCTTCCTCCTCCCTCCTACATTTACCCAAGACAGACAGACAGTCAGACAGATAGTCGGGAACGGGATCTTATATGACTACTTATATAATTTAAATGAGATGCTCTCCACCATGGGCTGGGCCGGGTCAGACAGACAGACAGATAGATAGATAGATAGATAGATAGATAGACAGACAGACAGACAGACAGACAGACAGACAGACAGACAGACAGACAGACAGACAGACAGTCGGGAACGGGAACTTATATGACTACTTATATGAATTAAATGAGATGCTCCCCACCAGGTGTTGGGCGATGCCAGGCCGGGTCAGACAGACAGACAGACAGATAGATAGTCGGAACGGGAACTTATATGACTACTTATATGAATTAAATGAGATGCTCCCCATCAGGATCTAGGCGAAGACGGGCCGGGTCAAACAGACAGACAGACAGACAGTCGGTAACGGGAACGGGAACTTATATGACTACTTATATGAATTAAATGAGATGCTCCCCAAAAAGGACTGGGCGAAGCCGGGCCGGGTCAGCTAGTACCAAATAAAAAGTCCTTTTAAGGACTGCAACCAGTCAAGCCAGGAGCCTGCGCCAACAAAGAAAATAACAAGAGGAAACATGCACAAAGGACAGCCGCCGACCGATCCCTCTGCTGACGTCACAGACACAAACGCTACATAAACAGTCCGAGATAGGACTTACTCGTAAGAGCGCACAAGACAAGAATTAGTGTGAATGAACCCACAAAAACCACGGACCTCAACAATAACCGACGCTGAGGAAGCAGGTTGAACGAAGCCCGAATTTGGAATTTTTGTTTTGAAAATTGAAATTGGAATTGGAATTCTGCAATGCTGAAATTATACTGCGACCAGTGTTGCCATTTCGAGGCTTTTCTCACTAAATTTAGTGTTTTTCAAGTCATTTAGTGCCAAAATGTTGCATTTAGCACGGCCGCGAGAATTTGGTGCTTCACAATTTTTATTTTTATTTTTTATTTTTTTAGGGAAGAGGGGGGGGGGGGGGGGGGGGTGCTTTTGGTGCTTTTTTGGGGTGGGTAAAAATTATTGTTTAAATCATTTTGGGAACACTAAAAGACCGAATTTGAACTGAAGCAAGGGAGTAAAACAGTCTTAGTACATTAATACCCAATATTCATGTAATTTAATTCCCTTTAATACGATTTAGTTGAAGTGAGTGGCACGTGCAGGCAATACTCAATGCGTTAAAAGATTGTTTAAACAAGAATGGGCTTGCGTTGCAAAGATTTTTTGCACTTGGCACTGACAATGCATCTGTCATGACAGGTGTAAACAATGGAGTATATACAACATTAAAATCCGAAGCTCCTCATCTGGTACTAGATAGGTGTGTATGTCATTCCCTTCAGCTGGCAGTGTCACAGGCTGCAGCTGCTTGTCTGCCCAGGAACATAGCGTTCATGATTAGAGAAACATATAACTGGTTTTCTCACTCAAGTCTTCGTCAAGCAAAGTACAGAGAGCTTTTTGCTTCAATAAATGATGGACAATATCCGCTGAAGGTTGTTAAATTAAGCCAGACACGATGGATGTCCATTCAATCTGTCAGAATATTGTAGCAGTGTGTCGAGCTCAGAACTCATTTTGATATAGCAAGACTCACCGAGCGCTGTTATACAGCATAACTTCTCATTTATATGTTTAGCGACATGAAAAACTATGAGTATCTCATATTTCTCAAGCATATTCTTGGAGAAGTTCAAAGTGTGAATAAGAAATTCGAAGCAGATATGCAGGATCCAGTAAAACTTCTCAGCGATCTTGTCCAGCTCATTGATTCTATCAGTTCAAAGATTGCTATTGCTGGGAAAAAAATAACAGAAAGTGATGCTATTCAAGATTATTTAGATCCTAATCCCAATCTAGGTTATGAGGTTGAGAAAAAAATAGCAGACTACCAGGTTCCTGATGAGAAAGAAATTCGTGGAAGGTGCATCAAGTTTTTAATAGAGCTGTTGACATAAAGCGTTTACGTTTGCCCAATAACGTTCGAGTGTTGCAGTTCATGTCATATCTTAGTGGAAGTGAATGTCTGCAGCCAATGAAGCCTTGTATATTGTATCTTGCTAAAATTTGTGTAGAAGATGCAGCTACTCTCACCCGCATCGATTTCCAGTGGAGAAAACTTCATCATATGCACTGGACACAGACCTCTGACACACTTGGACTGTGGGCAGAAATAATCTCATAAGGGATGCCACCGGTGATAATCCTTTCCAAGATCTTACAGATTTAGCTTTAACTGTGCTCATTTTACCTCATTCTAATGCGGACATGGAGAGTATTTTCAGTCAGATGGGAGTTATAAAATCAAGATTGCGGAACAGACTGAGCATCAAGAGTTTGACAGCTGTTTTAACTATTAGATATGGAATGAAAAGATATGGCAAATGCTGTCATGATTATAAACTACCTAAGGATATTCTACGAAAAATTGGATCACAGGAGGCATATACACGTTTCTTTAAATCATCATCATCATCATCATCATCATCATCATCATCATCATCATCATCATCATCATCATCATCATCATCATCATTATCATCATCATTATAATCATCATCATCGTCATCATCATCGCAGGAGCAAACACAGCCGGAAATAGCTACAGAAACTGAAGAGTTGTTGTCTAATTGGGATTTGGCAGATCTGGAATAAACTTCATTCCAATATTTATTTAATTTTTTTTTTGGATTTTTTTTCCCGCGTTTCCATCTTGTTTCAGGATATTGCGGTCAACATCAGCATCTTTCAGCTGTATGTTGATTCCTAGATTAAGATTACGCTCATCAGCACGCCACGACTTTCTGAGCGACCAGCTCCATACTCTCGTAAGTCACTGGCACGACTCGAACCGCTTCTAATTCCCGTGCGCTCACACGAGAGTATTCGGGGTTACTGAGAAAGCTGCTAACTCCTCGACCAGGGCTACTTTATAACATTTTGAATGAATACCGCCAATGCTTGTTTTTGTGCTCTCCCCCCCCCCCCCCCCCCCCCCCCAAAAAAAAAAAATAAAAAAATAAAAATATTATTGCAATTTAGTGTTTTTTTTTTTTTTTTAGCTCGAGTTGAGTTCTGATTGGGATTTGGCAGATCTGGAATAAATTTCATTGTAATATGAAGTGATAATAACAAATTTTAATGTGCTTCCTTCTTACATTTGTAATAAAAACAGTTGGTGCTTTTTTTGTGCTTTCCAAAAAATTTCGGTTCTTTTTGGTGCTTTTTAAGGTCGATTTTGGTGCTTTTTCATCAAAGGGAGAAGGCAACACTGACTGTGACAAACATTTAATAACTGGCACATATCACATTTGTTGCAATAGACGCATTTCTATCCGCTGGAGATAATCCTAAACAAGTTAAAAGTTTTTCGTTTCTCCGGATTTTGTGGTGATAATCTTTGGAGTTGATTTTCTGGATATTTCTCTGGAATTATTACTGGAAACAACACATTTCAAGATGGATTCAAATATCACTGAATTCGCGGTCCCGACAAACGACTACGAAGTTCAGCAACTTCATCAGATGGGAACCATAGTGTGTTCCATTACTGGTCCCGGGGCTGCTGCTAAAGCAACCCCGGCACTAATCATGAGTGATCTAACTGGTCCAGGAGGTGTACCTTTTGGGGGAATCGTCGACCTGCATAGGTTCGAGGTTCCCACTAGGTGGTACTTTCACCTGTCAGCAGAGGCCCAGAAAGCCGTGTATGAGAAACTACACGGCAAAAAGTTTTCTCTATCAAACCTAGGAATAGACATATCACTACAACATCTAGACAAAGAAAGAGACAGGCTGACCATCCACTGGCTACCTGTTACGATTGCTCCTCAAGGAGTTAAAACACTGGTGCACAGTATTACAGGAGACGACAAGGCTGAGGTCTTCAGTATGAAGAATGGAGCTGGCAAGTGGGGAGCGCTCTGCAACCCAAAAAAGGAAGTCCCCCATTATGTAAGGATCTACACTCCTGGTATTACGAACAATAATCACAGAGTGTTGATCACGATGCCGAGGAGAAGGACCAATTGTCCAGCGAGTGGCCAAAACAACCACTGGGCAAATAAATACCCTAGTCAACGACAATCGATGACACCAACAGCAGCAACAACAGTCAGTGTACAAAGCCAAGAAGAGAAACTCCTTCACAGGGAAAGATCGAACTGACACAAACTTTCAATAGTCAAATCAACACACAAGAAGACATGAACACACAAGAAAATAACACACAAGAAATCAATCCAAAGAATGAAGACTGGTGGTTTTCAAATCGTCAGCAAACCAATGAAGAGAAAATGGGCTAACAGAAGACTACTGCAGTCAAAACACAGTGATGACACAGAAACAGACGGCTTATCAATGCCAAAGAAAGAAAAAGTCAAAGCCACTGTAAGCAAGACAAAGGGTAAAAGTTATTATGCCTTTTTGAAGCACAAACTATCGTCTGTCTAGACGGCAGGTGTCAATTAATGAATGCGTTTTGCATTTCTAAATGATTCTAAAGTGTGTTCTTGCGGAGTAAATCTTGTGTTCATTTGCGTTCATTGTGTTTATTCCGGACTTCATCAGTACTCTCCAAAAATGGCACCAGTCGACAAAATGGATTCCATCGACATCGATCATTTTCTGGAAGGAAGACCGCTGCATAACAAAGGTACGTTAATAATTACGGTTACCGGCCCTGGGGCTGCGGCCAAGGCCACGCCTTCGTTAATCTCCAGCATGCTGCTGGGCTCATGTGGAGCACCACATGGCTGTATTGCAGACGTATACCGATATGAAGTTCCTATGCGGTGGCACGTTAAATTAACACAGTCGGCCCATGTGGCAGTGTACAAAGGCCTGCATGGCAAAACAGTAAAGCTGCTGGCGGAGGGATTAGAGCTATCGATACAGTACCTGGAAAGAGAAAAGGAACGAGTGACAATTCATTGGCTCCCCAATACGATTTCTCCACAGGGAGTGAAGTTCATTGTGGAAAAGACAATTGCAGACGAAAATGCAGAAATCTTCAGAATCCAGTACCGCGGCGGAAAGTGGGGCGTGCTGTGCACCCCCTCAAAACCGGTGCCGCACTACGCAAAAATCACGGCGCCAGAAAAATAACAGGCGACCACCGCATACTGTTCACTATGCCCGGTCGCCGGACCCAATATCCATTTTGCAGCCAAGACGATCACTGGTCTAATAAATGCCCGACAAGGCGGCATAAGAAAGACTATAGTAAGAAAACCTCCGAACTAGCACAAAAGGAATTCACGGCAATCATGGGGAAGGCCCACACACAGCAAAACAACGCCATCCAAGATGTCGTCTAGGTAGCTAGCAGACCGGTGACCACGGAGCCAGCCGTAGAAACTCAAACATAATCAACTTCACAAGAAGCCAACGACGACGGTTTCCAAATCGTCAACTACGGCAGAAACAGACAGTGGGCAGAGAGAAGAAATTCCTCAAGCAGCAAAGACATAATAGAAGAGGAGGGAAGATCTTCACCTTCCCCTTCCAAACCATGCAAGAAAGCTGCTACAAAACAGAGTGAAAACAGTGACAATGAAGGACCACTTTTTATCAACACCGACGAAGACCACGAGGAGAACGAAAACCACAAAAATATCACCACAACCGAAGACACAGCCCAGATGTGAAGTACCACAGAGAAGACAACAAAGGTAAACATGTAAATTCAACCAACATGTTGTTTAATTTATTTTAAAATGGCTGACGAATTATGTACAATTAGCTTAAATATTCGTTGTATGAAAACGAAATTACAATACATAATAACACTCATACACAAACACAAACCCGATTTCATTTTATTGCATGAAATTAACATCACAACAGACTTTGAAGCAGCAGAACTAGTAACACGGTTAGGATTAAAAAATTCATCTTTTAGTTTAGCGAAAGAAAACAACGGGTCAGCGACAGCCACATTGCAGACATCCGACACGTGGCATATTTTTAGAACGCACAGAGACGAACACGGTAGAGTTAGCACGGTTCAGGTAAAGAACAACATACACGCGTACACAATAGTTAACATACATGCACCACCTAATTTCAATTACCAACCTTTATTTTTTGAACATTTAGAAACTTTATTAACACAGACATACAGGGGACAAAATATCGTTCTTGCCGGCGATTACAACTGCGTGCTTGAAGAAATAGACGTGTTAGGGGGAGAAGTAAGAACACAGCTGAGGAGGGCCGGCGGGAATGGCATACATCAACTAAATACATTACGAAACATCATCGATACTCACAACCTCACAGATGCATTCGGGCATACACACCCCGACAGAAGAGAAACGACATACACAAACAAAACACACAACAGATCATCTAGATTAGACAGGATTTACACACCCGCAACACACCACATCATACAAAACAAACACCTACGAGAAACATTAGATTACATAGACCACAAAGGCATACTAGTACACATCAGCACAAACAGCACAGACACGCAAACATACAAACGTACACCACAATGGAAATAGAATAACTCACTATTGAAACACACAGAATATGTAAAATATATGACACAGCTCATACACACATACACGGACAATATACCGACTGAGAACATCACACAATACTGGGACGTGCTAAAAAGCACCATACGAAGTAGAACACAACACTTAGCAACCATGATTCACAAAGACCGACTAAGATAGGAACGTATCATACAGACAGCCATACGACTAACAAAACAGACAGACAGAAATGCACCACACTTACACATACTGGAAACACAACTAGAAGAACACCAACAACACAGATATCTGGGTGCTCTTCTTAGAACAAAACTCAACACAACTACACAAGAGGCACCCAGTAGACAATATCTTGCAATTGAACAGAATATACAGCATAACAGACAAATAAGCAAAAATTCAGACATGCAGGGGAACATGCAGACAGAAAAATCACACACAGTGACTGCCTTCCAGCAACACTACACACACCTATTCACAGCAGAGGCAGTTGACGCACAGATACAAGACAACTTCTTACTATACACAAATAAATTACCGGACACAGACAGAGACTTACTGGACACAGAACTGACACTGACAGACATAACACAGGCACTGAGCACACTGAACAAAGACAAAACCCTAGGACCAGACGGTCTGAAAGTAGAATTCTGTCATTTCTTTCCTATCCTAGGCAATCTTCTCCTCAAAGTCTATCAGGAAGCCTTTTACAAAAAACAACTTCCAGATAGCTGCAACATGTCCTACATTACACTCATTTGCAAAGACAAAACTGACAAGACACAACTGAAGAACTACAGACCAATCTCTTTACTCAACACAGACTACAAGATACTTTCCAAAGCACTCACCAACAAACTTAAACCTTTCATGCAAACACTAATACACCCAGACCAATAGTGCAGTGTAAAACAGAAATATACATAATCACACCCATCTCATAAGAGACATAATCACCTACACACACGGGAAAGACTGTCCATCTTCCATCTTGTCCCTGGATCAAGAGAAGGCCTTCGACAGAATTTCCAACACATACCTGCATATAACACTAGAACACTGTAATATAGGACAGTATTACAGGCAGTGGATACAGATCTTGTAAAAAAAAATACTGAGAGCAAAGTGTTGGTGAACCATTCACTGACAGCCAGCTTCAGGCTCACGAGATCTGTAAGGCAGGGATGCCCCCTATCACCACGACTGTATGTGCTCACCCTAGAGCCTTTATTAGAGAAGTTAAGACAAGACACTAGTATTAAAGGCACCTTCCTGCATTGGATAGGAGAGCAGAAGCTCATCGCTTATGCAGATGACACTGCCTTCTTTCCCACTAGCAACACATCAATAAGGATTATACTCCACACCTTTACCCATTTTGGAAAAGGCAGTGGAGCCAAAATAAATGTACAGAAATCATATATAATGGGTCTGGGAAAGTGGAAACAAAAGTCTGATTTCCCTCAAGATCTGAGACACACAGACACATGAAACTGTATGGGATCACATTTCCATGTGATCCCACAGAAACACACACACACAAACATGGCACGCACTAACAAAACAGATCACAGACATGTTACATAAGTATAGGTACAAAACACCCACAATATTTGGTAGAAGAACAATAGTCAACACATACATAATACCCAAAATATTATACTTTGCGACAGTACTGGACCCTCCCAAACAGACCGTCACAAACATAAACAAACAAATCATATGCTTTATCTTCACCAACACAATACACAGCATAAAACACAAAATTCTCATACAAGACAAGAAACAGGGGATGGGCACTACAGGACATCCACACAAAAATACTGTCACTTAGAATTAGTCACATAGGTAAAAGCATCAGACACCCAGAACAGCACAGACTAGCACTATACAACATAGCCCACAACATTAAACACCTCACACCACATAACAATGCAACTGCACACTACCAGGGAACACTGCCAACATTCTACCAGACATGCATACAGGCAATACAAGGACATGAACAGTTAATACAGCAAACAACACACACAATATACAAACAGTTAGTTAGAGAGCAAGCACCACTACTCACACTTAAGATCAAAAGGGGATACACATACTTCATGTCTGACTTCACATGTACCTTTTCAAACCTACACAACAAACACATAACACCAACAGCTAGAGAAATCACATATAGGTTATTATACAGCATTACTCCAACAACACAGGGACAATACATAGACAAACAATGCCAACTATGTAGAAACAACAAACAAGAAACAGAGGAACACATTTATTTTACGTGTCCAACAATTACTGTCACACGCGCAACACTCCAATACCTCATACAAATACACACAGTCAAACAAAACGACATATACAAAGCAATATTTCTCAACACCATACCAAAGACAGCAAAAGACATACATACAAAACTACTTAGAGCTCTTTCTTACTATAGACATCTCATATGGACATACAGAAACTCAGCCATATTTAAACACTACACATATAACACACACTTGTTTTCCTTCATGTACAAACACAAAATATTACAGATATTTCCACAGTAAAATAAAAGCATTGCTTTAAAAGAACATTACAAATTAAACTTTCCGGTATGCATGAGTGCGAGAAAGAAACAGGAAAATGTGGATGAATGTTGAATGAATGAATATAAAATCACTCATGGTCACCAAGACCAATGGGTAATTTTCCTATGTTGTAAACACAAAATATCACAGATATTTTCAGAGTAAACATACGTACTGTTCTTTATGATATTATATTTTAGTATACATGAGTGCGAGAAATAAACAGGAAAATGTGAGTGAATGTTGAATAAATGAATACAAAATCACATATGGTTACCAAATCAATAATAATGTAAATATTTGTGTTAATACAAATGCTTGTTTATTTATTTACAAAAACAGAGAGAGAGAGAGAGAGAGAGAGAGAGAGAGAGAGAGAGAGAGAGAGAGAGAGAGAGAGAGAGAGAGAGAGAGAGAGAAGGGGAAAAAATGAATAAGCCCATACAATTAAGACAAAAACATAAGAAAGTAAGCAAGGAGAAAAAGATAACCAACTCCTTTTACTGTTACTATTATTGAATATTGCATGTTGCAATTGTATGTACCTGCTATGCTATGTTAACACCATTGCTAAGATAATCATTTTAGCAAATGGAATCACATGTTTTAAAAATGTGATCATTATTATAACTATTATTATCATTGCTGTTATTATCATTGCTTTTATTATGTTTATGTGTATGTTATATTAGTATGTTATGCATTATTGTTGCCTTAGTATGTTTATTTCTACAATTTATTATGATTGTCATTACTATTAATATATAACCTCATATCTCATGTTCCCCCTCCCTTGCTCATGGTTGTTGTTGCCTTTGCTGATACCCTTACCAGTTGGTTCAAATAGTTATCCTGTCTTTACCATCATTACCAGAGAGTGGTGATGAGGGCATTGGTGTGGTGGGTCTAATAGGTGAGAGTGTGGCAAGAGAAACAAAATTGGGAAGTCCTTTCTTTCTCTTTGTTACCCCAGTTTACGATCAGTTTACGATCTTCATTTGTTTCTTCAAGGACTTGTTTGTTGGTTTTTCTATCTGTACATGGTATTCTTTGCATTTTCCTCAGAAACTACATTTCCACAACCATCAGCTGTTTTTCAGCTTGATTGCTTATTGTCCACGCTTCACATCCATACAAAAGTTAAGTATAAGCAATGAGTTGCTCTATTATTTGCCTGGAGCTTGCTTTTTTTTTTTAAATGTTGCATATCCCTTACAGCAGTGTTTCTCAACCTTTTTTGGCCCGTGACCCTTTCGCCATATTTTCAGAACTTCATCCCCCCCCTCGTATTTCCTACCTAAAAATTCCCCCCCGCTCCTACATACACAGTATACGTAATAATGGAAGCACATACTAAAACAAGTCTAGACGTCCACATAAAATGTGATGTGTGAGTCTACTTACTTTATAAAATGAATTTTAGAAGGGTGAGACGTACAGAACCGTAAAGTATGAAGGGAAAAACAATATCAAGTAATCGGTTCTTGTATTAACGCGATCTTGAAATAATCTTCATTATCCCCCCTGCCCCTGTGGAAACCATAAATTCCCCCCTGGAGGGAGGGGGGGGGGGAATTCCCAACCTGTTGAGAACCACTGCCTTACAGGACGTTGCAGTCATCACCATAATTTTTAGCTGCTTTCGATGTACTAGGCAAGTTTTACGTTCAGTAGTTTGCCATTGCTTTCAGAAAGCATGCTGGAGAAGGTGAGGACAGCCAAGCTTCGGGAAGAGTGGCTTAATTCGCTTCGGAGGTCACGGGTGGCAAACATCGCCTGGATCTTTTTTTTCCGTGGCATCCAGGTGTGCTGGGGAATGAACAGGCGGACAGATTGGCTAGCTCTGCAAAACTTGGTGGAGTATTGATGCATAACAAGGCAGACGTGGTTGCAGCCTTGTGGGAGCACGTGCACACCTTGGAGGAGCAAATGGATCATCATGGTCTGGCAAGAATGAGGCTGCGAGGAGTGACGAGGGGATTTGGCCGACGCTCGACGCTCAGAGGAAAGGTGAGACGGACATATAATCGGATTGCTACTGGTACTATTGGTGTTGGAACTCTTCGCTGGCTGCTGAGGATGGGGACGGAGCGCTTATAGGAATGCTGTGATGTCGGTTCCTAAATCAATCAATCAAACAATCAATCTGAAGGACTGGCTCATATACCCCCATAAGTTACCACCGCGGCGTGATCCGCTGCCGAATCTCGCGCAGATGTTTTCTCTACCTGAATATAAGGGATTACGAACAACGTCCGTCGTTAACCACCTTGGCCAGGGAGCTCGGAGGGGGGAAAGGTGTCTTACATCTCTTTTGATAATTTTTTTTTTCGTATATCCTTTTACGGGGCATTGCAGTCAACAGCAGCATTCTTTAGCTGCTGTTGATATCTTGGCAAGTTTAACGTTCAGTAGTTTGCATTTTCTGAACGACCGGCTCATATACCTCCGTAAGTAACCAACGCGACGCGATCCGCTGCGAATCTCTCGCAACTGTGTTTCGTAAGAGGGTATAAGGGATTACGAACAACGTCCTAAGTCCCTTCGCCATGGAGACAACCCTTTGATAATGGATACCCCATATCTGACTGAAATAGAGAAATTAATTAGTAACAATGGTGATATCAAAGAAAAAGGTGACACTAAAAGGCCAAATGTGAAATAAAGATAGAAGGGAAAATTCTTCACCAAGTGAATAGTTTTAAATACCTAGAAGCATTTATAACATCAGATGGAAGATGCAAAATTTTTGTGGTCATGTGATGAGAAGAGAGGCATTGGAGAACATCGTGACGACTGGAAAGATCGAAGGGAAGAGAGGCAGACCAAGTGAAATGATGCTGGATGGATTGAGACGGTGGCATGGAGGAATATCAATATATATCAACAGCGGAGTTATCCAAGAAAACCAAAGACTGAGATCTGTGGAGATTCATGAACGCCTACGCCAAACGACATGGCACTTGATGACTATGATGTTGATGATGATGATGATGATCATGATGATGATCTTGATGATATTTGACTGCAGAAGGCTGCCAATGTCTACTTAAGGCTGAAATACCTGTTGCTGTTTGTCCATCAAGAGTGATATTTTGAGAATTGTATGGATATTTTGCCCTGGCCATGCGGGTGTACGGGGGGATGAACAGACAGATAGGCTAGCAGGGAATGCACCTCTTGGTGGTATCTTGATTATGGACAAGGGGGGGGGGGTGGTCGTGCGCTTGTGGGACCAGGTGGAGAAGGCGGAGGAACAGATTGAGAACCCATATGTGGAAAGAATGAGATTGCGGGGGATCGGCAGGGGTTCTGGAAGAATCTCAAAACTGAGAGGGAAGACTAGGAGAACTTTTAATCAGATAGCGGTGGGAACGATTAGTAGTATGACTCTTCGCTGGCTGTTGAACGAGGGGACTGAGCACGTATGGGAATGTCCTGAGTGCAGTGATGTCGGTTCTTAACTCAACTCAACTCAACTCAACTGATGATGGTCATTCATTTCATCCATTGAAAGTATGGAGCCGTGTGTTGATGATGGCTGATAAGGACTATTTTGGCTCGAAATGTTCTTTGACAACGGACAATAAATGCTTGACGTTTCTGGAGGAGGATTTCCTGCAGTGGTTTTTCTGTCCTGCCTTTTTCTTCACAGCTCTTGCAGTCCTAGTTGCCTCACATATGACTGCACCCTTGCGTAATGATGCACACCACGAATTTCGGTCTCTAGCTGCAGTCTCCCAGGTGTCATGATGAATTCCAAAAGCATTCAGTGAGATTTTCAGAGTGTCTTTAAAGCGTTTCCTCTGACCGCCTTGGGAGCCTTTAACACAACGCAACTCGCCGTAAAAAATTCGTTTAGGGAACCTGTGATATGTCATGCGAGTCAAGTGACCAGCCCAGCGAATCTGATTCTTCATTAGTAGAGTGTGGATACTGGGCATGGACGCTCTTTCTAGGACTTCAGTGTCTGGGATCTTGTCTTGCCGTTTAATCTTCAGTAGTTTCCTAAGTCAGAATGTGTGGAAGTGGTTTAATTTCCTAGCGTGTCGCTGATAAACAGTCCAGGTTTCACAAGCATATAGCAGTGTGGATAATACAACTGCTTTGTAGACTTTTAGCTTTGTTTGCAGGCTTATTCCAACTCTGACCCATACATTTTTGTACAGTCTGTCAAAGGCCGCGCGGGCCTTGGAGATTCTTGCATTCACTTCTTCAATTGTGGCAGCTTGTGACACAGTGCTGCTAAGATAGGTGAATTTGTCCACAACACCTAGTCTATGACAATTCACTTTGATATTCGGCACAGTGTGATTATTCCCTGGAGCTGGCTGGTGCATAACTACAGTCTTCTCCAGATTGATATTGAGCCCAAAGTTGGCACAGGCATGTGATAAAGCTGAAACATTATGTTTCATGTCCGCCTCTGAGTTGGCGTTTAGAGCGCAATCATCAGCAAACAGGAGCTCTCTGACGGTGTCGCTGTCAATTTTGGTTTTAGCTTTCAGCCTTCTGAGATTGCATAACTTTCCATCCATGTGGTAGTTGATGTCTATTCCAATATCGTTGTTCTCGAAGGCATTCGTCAACATAGCTGAAAACATGAGGCTGAACAGTGTTAGTGCCAGGACACATCCTTGCTTCACTCCATTGGTGACAGGAAAGGGCTCAGACAGTTCACCATTTTCCTGTACTCTTGCCTGCATACATCATGAAGTAGCCGCACTATGTGGACAAACTTTCGTGGACAGCCATATTTTGCCATAATCTTCCACAGTCCTTCTCTACTGAGTGTATCAAAAGCCTTAGTAAGGTCAATGAAAGTAGAGAACATTTTGCAGTACTGTTCCTGACATTTCTCTTGCAGTTGCCTTGCAGCGATGATCTTGTCAACAGTTCCTCGTTCTTTTCTGAAGCCACACTGACTCTCAGGAAGAAGACCTTGATAGAGATGGGCCGTGAGGCGATTGAGAAGAATTCTGGCGAGTATATTCCCTGCGATTGAGAGCAAGGAGATGCCTCAGTGGTTGTCACATGATTGGCGGTTTCCTTTACGTTTGTAAAGGTGGACTATTGACACGTCCTTGAAATCTTGTGGCATGATCTCGTTCACCCATATGTTTGTAAAGACTTGATGAAGCTGCTCTGTTAGGACCGGCCCACCTGCCTTGTATATCTCTGCTGGGATGGAATCAGGACCAGGTGCCTTGCCGCTGGAGAGTTTGCTGGATGGCTTTGTTTACTTCCACTATGGTTGGCAGGTCATCAAGTGTATCATTGATGGGAACTTGAGGAAGGCAGTTGATGGTTTCATCATCGAAGAAGGAAGTTGCATTTAAGATGTTGCTGAAATGCTCTGCCCAGCGTTGAAGGATTTTTTTCTTATCGGTGACCAATGTTCCCCCATCTGCGCTGAGGAGGGGAACTATGCCTGGTGATGTAGGACCATATACCGCGTTCAGTGAGTCGTAGATGTTTTTCATATCATGTCTGTCAGCAAAGCCTTGAATTTCATCAGCCAGGAGTCCTGCATGTGCCGACGTTTCTACTGCACTACTCTCTTAATGGTCTTGAAGACATCTTTTTTATGTTGACTTCGGGTCATTGAAATGTGCCTTGAGGAGAAGATGTTTCTCGGCCAGCAATTGGTTGATGTCTTCGGAATGTTCATCAAACCAGGATTTCCATAGCAGTGTTGTAAATTATGTCCTTTAGGGCTCTCCACTCTGTTTATGTATCCTGTTTAGCTGCAGCATTGGGCTTGAGGCGGTCTTCCAGCATATTTACAAACGACAGCTGCATTTTCTTGCTGTTTAGGTGGGTGACATTTAGTGTTTTTTTTTTTTTTTTTGCATTTTCACCCCTTGAGGACGTCGTGGTGGTTTGATGTGTATGCTTATTTTCGAGATAATGAGACGATGGTCTGTCCAACATTCGGCACCACACATGGATTTTGTCACCCGAACGTCTTGTCTGTCACTCCTCCTGACAATGACATAGTCAATGAGGTGCCAGTGTTTCCAGCGAGGGTGCATCCACGATGTCCTATTTCTCATGGGAAGACGGAAAATTGTGTTGGTAATCAGGAGATAGTGTTCGGCACATGTCTGAAAGAGGAGGAATCCATTGCTGTTAGAATTTCCGACCCCGTGCTTTCCAATAATGCCACTCCAAGAGGTGGTGTCCGTGCCTACTCTGGCATTGAAATCCCCAAGGAGTATAAGTTTGTCTCCTTTGGGAACAGATGTTAATACATTGTGCAAGGTCCTCATAGAACTTGCTCTTGACATCATCTTCATTGGTCATAGTTGGTGCGTAGACACTGACAATGGTTGCATGCTTCCTTCCATTCAGCAGGGGCAACGTAATGGTCATGAGCCTGTCGTTTATAGCCTTTGGAAATCCAGCTAATTTGCCGACCAGGGCCGACTTAATGGCAAATCCCACACCGGATTGGCGTATTTCCTCGCTTTTCCACCCACTCCAGAAAAATGTGCAGCCGACACCAATTTCACAGATTTGGCCTTGTTCTGCTTGTTGTGTCTCGCTCAAGGCTACAATGTCAATGTTGTACCTGCCCATCTCTCTCCCAATCAGTGATGTTCGTCTCTCTGGACCCAACGCGCCATCTCTGCCAAATAGGATGCGTACATTCAAAGTTCCGATTGTTAAGGGAATATGGTTTGCTCTTTTAGCTTTACCTGTTTTTTTCTTTGTTTGTATGTCGACCGCAGTTTAGGGTACTGCTGGTTAGGTAGTGATGGAGCAAACAATGTTCAGGGCACCTTTTCTAGCCCCTTCCTCATGCTATGGAGGTGAGCAGTGTGTTCCTATACACTCAGTCGCCCAGGGGGCTGCCGAATCCCACTGCTGCTCCGGTCAGTAGAAGACGACCATATGGCCTGAGCCGCCTGTGTGCAGGTCTGCGACTACGGCTGCCAGCGTACCCACGCCTGCCGCTTCGTCGCTCGCCCATCGCCACAGGGCTTGAAGATGATATATTACGTTGGATAAAGAATGACTTGCGCGATGAATTGGATTAAAGTGAGGAAATGTTGCGCAATTCTGCCATATAGTAAGTGCAAACAAGAATGACGTCATACAGATTAGAGAGAAATCCTCGACGGTCATTCAGTCAGTGTTCGTCTCACTGCTCTAAGTACAATCTGTATAGTTTCTCTGCCTGCAGGTTCGTTACTTTTGTGGCAGTATCTTGTAGCATGTTCGTCACTGCTATTATAACTCCAGCCATTAGTCTTTATGCCAACTCTGATCCATAGCCACGCCAATGATTCACTCTTAAAATTTGCACTGCCTACTCGGTTCCATGTCCCCGCAAGTCTCCCGTTGTTGGCCTAATCGCTCTGTGACGTTTTTGTTGTTTCCAACGCGTCCCTTAGTTTGTATCGTAATTTGGCGTCGATGATTTCTCTCTAATCTATATGACGTCATTTTTGTTTGCACTCACTATATGGCATATACAACAATAAGAAAGAGACAAACAACTTTTGTTTGGGTCATGTGATGAGAAGTGAAGCTCTGGAGAACAGACTGAAAGACAGACCACGAGAAATAATGCTGGATGGATTGCGACGGTGGTATAGAGGAATATCAATGGCAGAGTTGATCCAGAAAAACAAACACCGAGATCTGTGGAGAGTCATGAACGCCTACGCCAGTCGGCACGGTCTGTCTGTCTGTCTGTCTGTGTTTGTGTGTGTGTGTCTGTGCCTGTGTGTCTCTGTCTGTCTGTCTGTCTGTCTGTCTGTCTGTCTGTCTGTCTGTCTGTCTGTCTTATCACAGGATACTGGGAGTTTAACAACCCTACGATAAACAAACCAAGAGATCCCTTATATTACACGGGGATGGAAGGTTATGGACCCTAAGATCTAAATAACTTTTATCGGCGATCAAAAACAGATACTGCGTGTTTGTTGGGAAACGGGCGACGGAAAACGACGATCTTAAACCCTTTTAACACAGGAGACGGAATCACGATAAAGCAATTTCACAAACCTTCGATGTGGGAAATGGAGTCCTGATAGACGATCAGAGGACTTTTGAAGTAACGGAGACGTATGGCCGTAGTCCCGAGAAACGAGTGGATAATCATTGATGTCCCGAATGATCGTTTATCAAAGTAGATTTTCGGTTGTTGTTGTTGTATGAAGATCAAAAGACCGGAGAAGAGGAGCCAAAGTATAAATGATCTGAATATACCAGTTTAATTGAGTATACATATTGGCGTGATACCGGCTGGAGTGTGGATTTATTTCAGTGCTGAAATAGAAACATTAATTAAGGTGTCTAGGTTGTTTGAAGGCAACAGGCAATTTTCCTTGATGGGACTCGGTGGTTTAATTCTAGGACTGGAATAGTATTATATAACGTAGAACTCGAGCATAGGGAATTTGCGCGTGTGACTATAATATAGAGTGTCGGCAACATTTAGCTGAGGAGTAACTTAGTGGATTGAGTAAGGTATCAGGGCACTCGATAGTATGAGTACTATTATAATAGAAGATAAGCCGAAGGGGCAAAAATAAGGATAGGTCTATAATAGGAGATCCTAGTATAGGTGGTTACTGGGATTTCTAAAGTTTCCTATGACTTTTCCTTCTTTTACCTTGTCTTAAGTTATGTGAAGAACCCCTATACCTTATGTCAGAGATCATTTCTCCGAATCTATAGAAGTTATACCTAATAATGGTCACCAGCCTAATCTCACCTTTAATAAGTCTGAGTTTGGTTGATCTCACCCGGTATTGTATCTTCGACAGGTTCCACTGAACTCCACTGAACTCCGCTGAATTCCACTCCAATGGAAATTGTAATAGCTACACTCATAAGAAGAAGGACATTACCATAGTCTGGTGCAGTGATAAATATCCTCAAGATTTAAATCTTGTGTCAACCCTAAGGTCATCCAGTTCTAGAAATAAAGGCATCATAATTCAGTCAAGAAAATAGACTGACAGCAGAAGACATTTCAAACCCACATAGAACGACCTATCAATATTGTTCCTCTGAACTTTAATATAAATGAAAACGAAGCTGCAATGCCAGAACTTTTCCTCTGAGGACTAGAACATTCTTGGAATTACATGGAAGCAGTGTGTCAAGGATATATATAAACATTGTTGTGATTAGTCATCCATACATAGACAATCATTCATTAAATTGTATCGGATGTGTAGACATTCCCAGGACTATAAAAAACCATTCAAAATATTGGATATGTCACACTGAAAGACATTACCTATAACAAACACGCTGTGGTGAACGTATCGTTTATTTCTAAAGTTCAAGGATATTGTGAAGACATCATCATCATTCAGAGAGACACTATTCTGGGTGAGCGTAAACAAGTTCTTTGCTGTGGTGACAATATATGGCCGTTGCGTGATGAGAACTGGGAGGTGGATCTTTTAGACTATCAATCCTATCTCACCTACACGATAGAACACACCAAAAACTTCTTTACACATACACTATACACACCCATGACACTTTTTATTCGGTAAATAAGTTTAGTATTTATTGGAGGACAGTGTTGTGTGGGTATGTTTTGGAGGAATGTGGAGAGGGGTATGGTCTTGTAGCAATAGAGAGAGAGAGAGATAGTGAATAGAAGAATGGAAAGGGGGGTGTGTATACAAAGGTCCAGCAATAGACCCAACACTGGAAAAAGGGAAGTTGAAGTGAAGCTTGTTGATTCTACTGTCCCCAGAGACGACACGCGACATGTGTGTGTGTGTGTGTGTGTGTGTGTGTGTGTGTGTGTGCTATGTACTGATATGAGGCAGACAGCGGTAAACTGGTGTACTAAGAGTAGGTTTACCGTAGAAGAGGAATTGTTATAGTGAGAGCAGTCCACGCGATCACTATGAACTAACACGCACGAATAAGTCAAGAAAAGTCAGTGCGGAACTCATGATGATGCTGAATGGCAAAGGGAAACTATTCAAAGAAGTTTCGTATCACGTTAGAATAGTTGGGTAGTCCACGGGAAAGCGAGACAGCTGGACGCAGTTAGTCATGCCAGGGTCTCGGTTGAAGAAGGACGTGAAACTGAGTTGAAGCCAAGCAAGATTATTCGGCATTACACCAGTATTGTAATTATGCTTCAGCCAGAAGCGAGAGTGTTTCATACAGTTGTGCGGCTGAGTGAATAGCCATTCAAAGCCTGTTTGCAGTGTGCCGAAACGATGACGGCTCAGCAAAGTTCCTTCCCAGACGTCAAGGGCGAACGGCTGTAAGTGTGACCATAGCATAGTCAGACATTGTGTTAGAAAGTACTGTGTAAAGGAGACGATTGTCTCTCATCAAAGTTATGACATTACTCAGCTGCTTTGAATATGTACTTTATATATTGATCACATGCTATCCCGCACCATTCGGGAACGTATGAAGATATTTGCTGTGATAATCGTCAACAATAAACATTGAAGAATGTCAAGGACATCAGGTTGTTCAGTGTTTATATCCTATGAATGTTCCTGCTAAAGTCGGTCAGTGAGGCTGAACAAACGAGCCAACAATCAGCTCCTTGGCAGAAGTGGGCGGCTCTAGTATCAAAAGCAGGAGCACACGAATGCAAGGTCACCTTCAAATCAAATACAGCAACAACCAGTTATATGATAAACAAGGTCACCTTGGGCGCCATTTGCAATTGTCAAATCAATTCATCAACAACCATTTGCAATTTTCAAATTAATTCATCAACAACGATTGGCATGATGAACATTTGCGCCACGGCACTGAATTCAGCAATATTAATTAAACTTCCACTAACGACAATGTTTACCCTGGCCGTGACCACGTTTTGTTCGTGAACGTCAAGTTGTACTATTTAAAGGCAGTCATTGACCATATTAACTCATTGTGGACGAGTCAGTGCACAGAAATTGTTAACTGCCTAAAGACTTTCAATAGCTGCAAGAAATAGCAGCCAGAAAATAGTGTCCACAAATGCGAAGACGGCACAGCATTAAGTAGCCAAAATACGGAGACATAACCCCATCAAGAGTCATAAGTCACCACACGAACATAATATATCAAAACGGCGACGATGTCCTAACTTTGACTGTTAATTCATAATTATTGGCATATATGTAGTACTAGCTGACCCGGCCCGGCTTCGCCACAATCAAACACCAGCTATTATATCCTCAGTTTAATGCTCTACTATTCTCTCCCTACTATTATGCACACCGGCAACTGTTTTTCTAACACACAGTACTCGTTCCCTAATATAAAACATATATTGACAGGTTGTATTCCTGTGCTCCACATCTGATAGTACGCTTTACTCCTATATAACAATACACAACATTATGGACTCCGCAACCATCAGACATTCAGTTGCCTCAACACAGGGACTTCACTGGACAACTACCCCAACAATGTCCAAGTTTGCATGAAGAATACCAGCACTCATATGATATCATGCAAGTTACAGCATTTGATTAGCATTACAACCTAACAACCAACAAGCAAAACATGTCTAACTATGAAAAGCAACAGACACATATACAATGTGGAATCACCATATTTGTAGAATGTGACAATGTAACACTTGCACATAGGTGAATCATTACATTCCCAGAAAGTCAAAGATAAACATGTATTACACAGCAATTCAACTGAGGAACTCTGTGAGGCCACTAAGACAGTTCATAAAATAAACACACAATAGTATCAATTGAATGTACACAAACAGTGGTAAGAGTGCATCATTCATATGAGACAGGATCAACTCACAACAATGTCCATGGCAGTACAGCACATTAGTACTAACATAATAAACAGTGTACTATATCTGATATCATTATTACACACTAATGTCAAACAGTGTTGTCTAATGCCAACGACACCTATTCACTATACACCATGTCATTATTACACACAAATGAATAACAAGTGTTATTTAATGGCAATCACGATATAATACAACAATCAGAGTACTATATATATATATATATATATATATATATATATATATATATATATATATATATATATATATATATATATATATATATATATATATAATGTCATTATTACACACTAATGACCCACAAGTGTGATTTAAGGCCCAACACAAGCAGTGTAATATTATTTGTGAGTGGACAGTAAATGTACAGTTGTGCCCTCTATTCCCCATCATTCTTCCTACGATACACTGGTTATACATTTTCTACCCTGACGCTGCATGCCGCATAGCAAGTGCATATATCTTTGCAAAAGGTGGTACGTAGCAATAAATCATAACCCTCCCCTGGTAAAACAAGCACCCTGTTTTACTACACATAAAAATCCCAGTTTGATACACTAGCACAAACACTACTGCATTCTGGTAACCGATGTGACACCAGACTTCAATGCTAAATGAGAAACCCCTTTACCAATATCAGTTCCAGATGCATCTGCCTGTTCTCCCTCAGTAAAGCCACACTTCATTCGCAGTTATGATTACATTATGATTGCTGATATGCACCCCGCGTATTAAGGTGCATTATTTCCTACGCCTAGTAGCTATCAATCTGCATGGCGTCCCTACAATTCAACACATTATTTCCTTCACTTCTATTTATTACCTACATGTCCTAACTACATAGCTTAACCATTAACCCATCATTGCCACATAGAACATGTAAGTACTCTTCTCTGTTTCACACATGTTATAAATATTACTTATGATCATGGTCATTTTCCCCTACTCATAAGCATTCAATTTTATGCATGGCTCCAGCCTTTACGTTAAACTATATGACCCCATACATTGTATACCCCACATTTTTTATAGCTTGGGACATGCACAGAGGGACAGCACAAAATCAATCACTACCTATTTAGCCAGTAACACATTAATATCCTAGGATAATCATGTAAAATACATTTTCAACAACATAATCTTGTGCCATCATGGCTGGCATAACATGACTTCAATCTTTACCATATTTAACCACCACTAATGACCTATCTTCGTTTTCCACATCACCATGTCAGATTGCTTACATATCTATGTACTAGCCTGTTAAATGCTATTTTCCTAAAGCTTCAGGGACACTAAATCAATCTGTAGAACAGCTCACTTTAGTAATACTCATCCACATTATCTGTTTGTAATTCTTTGTTCCTACAAGCTCACCTAACTAGCAATTCTTTTCACCCACGCCTGTTCCACCATGCAAACACTTTCAAGTTGGTAAACTTAGCAATGTCAGAATTATCGAACTTTCCCGGCTGTTTCCGGTTTGGTTTTTCTTTATTTCGCGAACATTTTGGTGCGTCCAACGATCACTTCCGGTTTTGACCATGTCCATCTAAATTTCAATTAAACGAAAGCAGCGTGGTACGATAACAGGGGAAGCTATTCTGATAATTTAAGTATTTGTTCTTCTGCTGAGCGCCAAAGTTTTGATGCCCAGAAACTATTGCAGTTTTGGGATTATATTCACGAATTGTAAGGTAATTTGACTTATAACTCCTTGTAGATTAAAGAGAACTTAACATTTTATTGCATTTTTGAGGTCCCCGTTCAACTTTACATACATGTGCAGAGTTGCAACATCCCCCTATTCGTCCTTCGTTAGGAAAAAGTTTTTTTTTAGTATAGCAGCATAGCCAGTCATATTGAGAATGACTCAGAATAGCGCATCCACTTCGCAAAGTTCTCTCTATGGCGACACCCACGCTATAGTATAGTAATACTATTATACTATTATAGGCGATCCTTTGTTTATTTCATAGTTTGAACCGTCAGTTTAATTACTAAAATTAAATAGAATAGATTAGAATTAGAAGCTTAATTCATAGTACTTAGTAGTGTTCTGTACCGTTTGTAAAGTCTTCTCTTCACCATTTGACATGTCTGAAAATTATTTTAAAAGTCAGTTTTCAGACATGTCTATACCAACATGTAAGGATTACTTGAATACTTTTTTTTCAGGCAGAGAAGTACATAAATAAATAATCAGATTTAAATAAAATACTGTCAGACAGTTGTTGTTTTTTCTTGTAATTTTTTTTTTTGGGGGGGGGGGGGGGGGGGGGTGTAAATTCACAACCAATGTAAATGTAACTTTTAGTTTTGCATCTTTCATTTTTCCATCATGGAGGAAAACGTGGATATCGGCTTGGTGTATGTATTTATGCATTGTTAAGAAATAATTTATGCAAAGTATTGACATTATTAGTATAAAAGTGACATTTAACTGCCTTTTAATTCAAGATTTGTTGTAAAATGTGTTATACATAAGGGTGTGAGGATTGGCAGCTTGTGAAATTGGCATTTGTGTGACGTATCCACAAAGATTGTAACTGACTCAGAAAGGATGCTGTGATGTCGGTTCTTAAATCAATCAATCAATCAATCAATCCACAAAGAGCTGCAAAAACCTCTGTGTCATCAACCAAAGTGTACAATTTTGCCAAGTATGTCCATTGTCATATGATAGCACATTGATTTCATGTCTGTATTTTAATTGCTGCGTATTTTTTTTTTAAAGTTGCGTATCCCTTACGGGACGTTGCAGTCAACACCAGCATTTTTCAGCTGTTGTTGATGTACTAGGCAAGTGTTACGTTCAGTAGTTTGCCATTGCTTTCTGAACGACCGGCTCCCATACTAGCACGTTATAACACAACGCGACACGGTCTGCTGCACAAATCGCAGTCGCAGCTGAGCTTCGAACGCCTGGTACCCGGCTCACTTGGCTCAGTTGGCAATAATTGCTGTGAGACTATCTGTTTATACAGTAAACTGTTTGGTACTTGACTACAAATATGTCATGTGTCTTTACAACATTCCTTTCTTCCAGGCTAAAGAATTCCAGCCAGCCATACAAAGACTGAAAGGCTTACTGGCTACACCGGAGGATCTGTGCAGCACCACAGCCAATGTGTTGGGGCAGCCGATGGTGGACGTGGAGCCAGACCTAACACCCGTGGAGATGGCCACTAGGGAGGAGTTCCTGGAGACAGTGAAAACATTGACTTCTAGCTTTATAACACTTCTTACCAGGCAGTTAGGTAATGGTAGTAATCAGAATAAGGAATCATCTCAGTTGATTGAAGCAACAGAATCAGCTCCAATGCATAATATGCATGCTGAGCGGACTCTAGGCATGATGGATGCCTTGATGCGGAGGGCTCCGCATGCCACAAGTGGTTTCAATGATGCCAAGTTGAAGGCTGTGCAAAACAGAACTTTGCGGTGGCTGGAGTTACGTCCAGAGGACAAGCAACACAAACTTGTCCAGTTTGCTATTCAGCAGGCACCTAGGGTTAGACAGAGAATGGCAGAGAGGGAGAAAGCTGTTTATGCAGCTGTATGTGAGAAGCATGAACAACTTACAAGAGCCGATTATCAAAAGGAGCTGAACTCGGAAGTTGCTAGAAAAGGATTAACCACTTTTTTACTGGACTTAGATTTGTTTAGGAAGTTAGATGATTTGTCCAAGGAAAGACTGAAGAAATTTATGGAGAATTACAGTGCTTTATCTAAATTATTGCTACGTCATGTATGGCAGCTGGAAGGAGAGAGCTGTGTGTACTATGAGATGGTCAGAGATGTGATGACAACGCGATAAAAAAGATAAGTGTAAAAAAGTTCTTGACCTCTGGTTCTGGAAAGCGGATGACATCCCTTCCGACTACTACTTCAGTATGAATGTGAAACAGTTTTTACAAGATTTTGCAACAGGTGATTTATCTTTTTTGTAATGTTGTTACTGTCCATCATGTTTCTTTTACACATTTTAAATGATAAAGCAGTAATATTTGTTTAGTATTTAGATTAAGTATGTTGTCAAGTTTTCATTTGTCTCACAGGTAAGTACAGCTTGGCGTGTAAACATTGTGGCATGTGTCAATATGATAAAACAATTTAGGTGCACACCTTTCTGCGGTGAGGTTCTATATATTTGTTAAAATATGAAGAAAAGTAGTAAAGCTGCGATCAATCAATCAGGTGCCATCTCCACAATGAAGGTTGGCTGCAATGGATCTCCAACGCTGTCTGTCTCTCACCCTGACTGTACATTCTGTCAAGCTGATGTTCGTCCATCTCTTGATGTTATTTTCCCACTTGTATCATTGTCTACCTCTTGCTTCCTTTTAATGTGGCCGAAATATTTCACTTGCCCGTTTTCTTTTTGTTTTTGTTTTTTGCACTGCGATATAGCTGTGAAAATATCAAAAAATGTAAAATTACACAGAGTAATTAAGCTTATAGAAAAGAATCACGAGAAAAACAGGACGTTTTCACTAGCTTCATCAGCGAACAAATACCTACACAAAACACGACATATAATCACGGAGAAGACCTTCCAGTGACTACATTAAGGCATAAAAATTGAATGAGAAGAAAAAAAAGGTGAAGAAATGACAGCAATAAAGAGAAAATGCAAATATACAAACAGATTTTTGCTACTTATCTCTGAATCCCAGGCTGAGATACTAACATGAGTGTCTCTTATTTTCTGAAGGTGGTCTGAGAGTGAAGGCTAAGAAGAAGTGATCAGGTGGATGTCCGTACAAACCATGAGTGGGTTGTTTCAGTGGATGGGTTGGCCAAAGTGAACGAATATTAAAGAGCAACGATGTTTGCACCTGGGTATGATGGTATATCAATTATCCGTGCTGTCTCTCATTCACACCTATCTGTTCTTTATCTCTTGCAATGAGCAGCAATGAGAGAAGCTGTGGTTGACACAGTCACAGTATATCAATCATCCGTGCTGTCTCTCATTCACACCTATCTGTTCTTTATCTCTTGCAATGAGCAGCAACGAGAGAAGCTGTGGTTGACACAACCGCAGTATATCAATCATCCATGCTATCTCTCATTGTCACCTATCTGTTCTTTATCTCTTGCAATGAGCAGCAACGAGAGAAGCTGTGGTTGACACAACAGCAGTATATCAATCATCCGTGCTGTCTCTCATTCACACCTATCTGTTCTTTATCTCTTGCAATGAGCAGCAACGAGAGAAGCCGTGGTTGACACAGCCACAGTATATCAATCGTCCGTGCTGTCTCTCATTCACGCCTATCTGTTCTTTATCTCTTGCAATGAGCAGCAACGAGAGAAGCTGTGGTTGACACAACCGCAGTATATCAATTATCCGTGCTGTCTCTCATTCACACCTATCTGTTCTTTATCTCTCGCAATGAGCAGCAACGAGAGAAGCTGTGGTTGACACAACCGCAGTATATCCATCATCCGTGCAACAGAAAACCTGAGTGTTACACATCAGTGCCACACAGTATAATAATCGTGCTGTGCCAACCCATATTTGTGGATTACCGGTGGTCTGATCTTAAACACTCCCAATAACACAATGCTTTGGGATTCTGAGGATACGCAAAAAAATTTGTTTTCGAATTTTCATTTTCTCTTCATTGCTCCCATTTTTTTTCCAGCTTTCTATCCTTCTCATTCCATTCTTATGCCTTAATGTAGTCACTGTGGTCTTCTCCATGGTTATATGTTGTGTTTTGTGTATGTATTTGTTTGCAGATGAAGGCTAGTCGCAGCAACGTCCTGTTCGTTTCATAATGTTTTTCTGTAAAGCTGGATTAATTTGTGTTATTTTATATTTTTTATATTTTTGTGTATTGTGCTATATGCATATATCTATTTCTAGGTTATTTTAGGATTTATATTTTTCAGTTCAACTGAGATCCTGCGTAGAACCATCATCAGAGAAGGCTCATTGAACGGCCAAGTAAACATCCAAGACCTGCAACAGGTAGCAGCGAACAGCCAGATCAAGGAAATGTAAGTACATTTTAATTTTGTTTGGAGGTAGAGAAGCTGTGAAGCAATTTTAAATTGTTAATTAGGTCACGGCACATCCTATAGAAAAATAAAAAATACGCCGAGTTAGGCCTCGCCGCCCCGGACGCAATGATATATGGCACAATGTTGCCCGTTTAAAAATAAACAAGCCACGGTAATAGAAGGCAAATAATAAACAATTGGCGGCCATTTTAAATTGTTAATTACGTCACGGCACGTCCTGTTGAACAATAAAAAAAATACGTCAAGTTAGGCCTCGCCGCCCCGGACGCGATGATATATGGCACAACATTGTCACTTTAAAAATAAACAAGCCACTGTAATAGAAGGCAAATAATAAACAATTGGCGGCCATTTTAAATTGTTAATTAGGTCACGGCACATCCTTGATGTGTCAGTTTTGGTATAGCGTACATTAGGTATTTTTGGTGGGGTCTTATTTTGCCAGCCTGCTTCCGTATAGTTGACCTCATCACTTTGTGGGGGCTTTACATTCTTTTTTGACTTCACTGACTGGGGTAATTTTTCTTCTTCATCAGTAGATGAAGTAGATATGTGATATGAGTGGGGAAAAAATTTTGCTACGGAACATGCACCTGCCCTTGGAATATTTTCTGATGTTGTATTATTACCGTTGTCAGTTTCATCATTTAAATATGGTGCAAAGAATTGTTTCACTATTATTGTGCTTTTACTAAATAATGGATTCAGGTGACTAAACGTTTCAATTGCAAAAGTTACTTTCTCTTGTTCTTCGGTACTTAAATTGTCTTTGAGGGGTAGTGAATCCCAGTCAATATTGGTATATGTTAACCATCTCGGTAAGTCATCCGTATCAGTATTGTCATTGTCATTAATTGCTATGCATTTCTGAGTTGTTTTTGTGTCCTTAACTTGCTTTTTTTTCGTTAATCCATGCTGACCCGTCTTATATTGGTCTGTTATTGTGTTTAAGTCGTCATTTGATATTTTGATCTTTTTGTCTTCTGTTGGGAAAGCTATTTCTGCACAATTCGCTTGTTGTAAATCAATGAATTCTTTTTCCCATTTCTCTATGTCTTGGCTTGTGCACTCTTTTATGTTTGGGATGTTCCCTTCTATTAAGTCAGTTGTTGGGTGTGGTAACACTGCAACTGTCACCCGTCCCTGGTAATACGGGCAGTTGATGTCAGCCCATGCCACATTATATTGTTCTAATGATCCACCAAAAGTCCTACATGTTACTTTCTCGTTTGTATAATCTTCGTCATTCACAAAGTTCTGGTGCACCCCAATAATTGAAGTCCCTGTGTCTCTTATCATTGTAACTGGTAGTCCGTTTACTAGTGCTAGTCGTACATCTAGGTTTCCGTCCCTTGTGTACGTCGAGTTAGCTTCATGTATGTAAGTCTTGTTACTGGTCTCCCCATAATTGTCGTTTGTATCAGTCTCTATGTTAAATGCGTTTGTTTCTTCATATTCATCCGGTGAACTACTGGTGAACAATAATGCTGCGTTGGCTTCTTTCCAAGTTTTACTAATCCTACAGTCTTTACTCACATGTCCAAAACTATTGCAGACATAACGGTTAACATTGTTCTTGTATGTAGTGTATTTGCTGACTTTTTGTGATGTCAAGTTCTTAAGATAAGTGTCATAGTCAGGGTTTTTGTCACACATTTCAAGGGAACCGTGTTGTAGCTTGCAATGAGGACATTGCATCAGGTAACCTTTTCTGACTCTCTCTGGCTCTCTTTGTGTGTTCTCATTCGTGTAGTATGGTCCTCTTCCTCGATATTGTGGCCCATATTGTTGAAATTTGTATGGTCTTGCATTATACCTTTGGTTGGACAACCTGGCAGCCGCCCCTATAGGTAAATCAGGCTGCGCCCCTTCTGCGAAAATATCCCTATGGGCATTATAAAATGCCTCGCCTTTGGACTCCATTTCTGGCACAGTCGTACACTTGTTCTCAACCAGAAATGTTGACATCTCTTCTGGTACAGAGGAAATTAACTTGTCCCTCAACATGAGGTCGCGTAGCTTATTAAAGTCTGAGCCTATATCGGCTGACTTGAGCCATTTGTCGAAGAGTGATGTTGTTTCTGCCACGTAGTCTAGGAAGGTTTGGTTTGCCTTCGGTGCTAATGTTTTAAATTTTATTCGTAACCCGCTTGATCGAGCGCAAAATGTGCTAAGACCCGATTCCTAACATATGTATAGTTGGTGCGGAGGTTCTCAGGTATGACCTCTTCGACCTTCAAGGGCTCGAGGGCCAAATGCCTGTGGAAGAGTATGGCCCAGTCTTCAGATGGGGCCTTATAATGGTTCATTAGCACTTCGACGTTGGTTACCCAGGCTGATATCGAATCGCCTTGTGTAAAGTTTCTGATGAGCCCAGTGTACCGTTTAATGAGTCTAAAGATTTTGCTGTTATCTTTGCTTGGGCTATCTCTGCGTCTTCGTCTTTCTCAAGAGTCTTTACTTTTAAGTTGCCTTCAATCTCTTTATCCTTAATTAATATCTCGGTTGCCAGTTTGTCTTTATCAAAGGCAAGTCTCTCTTTTTCCATCGCCAATTCTTTCTCTTTTGTGGCTAATTTCTCTTTTTCTAACGCTAGTTCTTTATCTTTTTGTCTCTCTACTGCTTCTCTGTTTTCCTTATCTATAGCTGCATGTGTATCTCTCTTTTCTTTATCTAGAGCTGCCTGTGCATCTCTAGCTTCCTTTGCTGCTGCTCTATATTCACGTTGTTGTGCTTGAAATGCGCTCAATTCTTATTTGGCACATCCTACTAAATCAGGCCCTGACATGCCACACTTCTCTCCCATCGCTATAAAGTCTTGTAGTGATTACATGTTTACTTCTGGTGTTTTTAACAAACCTAACCAGAATGTTATGTATCAGTAACGCAAGGTGTTAATAGTATACACACTATGTTATTTCTGTGTATGCCCTGAATGATGGTGTGAATATGCAGAAATGGTCCTTGTGATCTTTTCAAGTGCTGTTCAGGACAAGAGGTATTACTTGTCTAAAGATGTTATTCGAGTAGAGGTATACTGCTGTCACAATGTCCACAATATTATACAAGACAAGACAGGTGTTAATTCCTCTAAAATGTATAATCTAACTTGTTTGTTTATATATACAAGGAACATAGAAAACATATGGTTATAACAAGTAGATATTGTTCCACAACACCGACAGGTACTATTGAGCTGTCCAATTGCTCAATAAATTATTACAATTAATCTGGCTGTTACTAGCCCAGAACCTACAATGACGACAACGACCAAATCTATGGAGAAAGTATCGGAATATTAACTCTAAACAACAGCACAAAATGAAACAAACGCAGTCAGACAATTTAACTCGCCTGATTCATTGTTGTGTTGCTGTGTTGAGGCCCTCCAATGGTCTGGTGTCTTTCTCCAGCTGCCCAGGTAGTTGGGTGTTGATTGTAGACCAAAACGTGAAATTATGACAACCTTCTTGGAAAAAAATTCGGATCCTTGGCTTGAGTTGAAAACAGCTTGGTATACTACTGATGTGACAATAATACTGTTTGTAACAATCAACATGGGAACATCGTCGCCGTTTTAAGGTATATTGTTCATATTTCGGGTGCTCCATAAAATCGTCCGGATAACCGCCTTGCATCTATATCTATAAAAGGCGATGTATGTATGTATGTATGTATGTATGTATGTATGTATGTATGTATGTATGTATGTATGTATGTATGTATGTATGCATGTATGTATGTATGTATGTATGTATGTATGTATGTATGTATGTATGTATGTATGTATGTATGTATGTATGTATGTATGTATGTATGTGTGTGTATGTGTGTGTGTATGTATGTATGTATGTATGTATGTATGTATGTATGTATGTATGTATGTATGTATGTATGTATGTATGTATGTATGATCCGTTCTTTATGCGTTCGCGAACGGTCCATCCGATTGAGATGAAATTTTCTACACGTTTTCTTTTCATTCCTGTGCAACTTTCTGTCATAGTTTTTTTTAGTGTACATCAGCTATTTACTTACTAAATTTAATTTTGTAATTACATGACTGAACATAAGAAAATATAAAACAAGGGACATAACTTTTAGTAGCATTGTTATATCTTAAGTTAAGTGCCCTATGATGCCCATTTTAAACATTGCCTAAGTAATTTTTTTGTGAGAGAAAGTTAGTTGCATATCCTTTGCAGTACTCTGCAGTCAACCCACCGCCCACCATTTATTGGCTGTTTGTGATATCTTGGTAAGTTTACTTAAGATAGATATCTTCCAATCATATTTTCTACTATCAATCTATCTATTCTTCTATTCTGACTATATGAACATAGATATATAGATAGATAGATAGATAGATAGATAGATAGATAGATAGATAGGTAGGTAGGTAGGTAGGTAGATAGATAGATAGATAGATGGATACATAGATACATAGATAGATACATAGATAGATACATAGATACATAGATAGATACATAGACAGACAGACAGACGGACGGACGGACGGACGGACAGCCAGTCAGACAGACAGACAGACAGACAGACAGACAGACAGACAGACAGACAGACAGTCGGGAACGGGAACTTAGATGACTACTTATATGAATTAAATGAGATGTTCCCCATCAGGGTCTGGGCGAAGCCGGGCCGGGCTGGGTCAGATAGACAGAGAGACAGATAGACAGACAGACAAACAGACAGGCAGATAGATAGTCGGGAACGGGAGCTTATATGACTACTTATATGAATTAAATGAGATTCTCCCCACCAGGGATTGGGTGAAGCCGGGCCGGGTCAGACAGATAGACAGACATTCAGACAGACAGACAGATAGATAGTCGGGAACGGGAGCTTATATGACTACTTATATGAATTAATCTAGATGACCCGGCCCGGCTTCGCCTAGACCCTGGCGGGGATCTATCTATCTATCTATGTGTCTGTCTGTCTGTTTGTTTGCTTGTCTGTCTGTCTGTCTATCTGAAACGGCCCGGCTTCGCCCAGCTCTTGGTTGGGAGCATCTCATTTAATTCATATAAGTAGTCATATAAAATCCCGTTCACGTTCCCGACTATCTGTCTGTCTGTCTGTCTGTCTGTCTGACCCGGCCCAGCTTCGCCCAGTCCCTGGCGGGGATCTGTCTGTCTGTCTGTCTGACCCGGCCCGGCTTCACCCAGTCCCTGGTGGGGATCATCTCATTTAATTCATATAAGTAGTCATATAAGTTTCCGTTCCCGACTGTCTGTCTGTCTGTCTGTCTGTCTGTCTGTCTGTCTGTCTGTCTGTCTGTCTGTCTGTCTGTCTGTCTGTCTGTCTGTCTGTCTGTCTGTCTGTCTGTCTGACTGACTGACTGTCTGTCTGTCTGTCTGTCTGTCTGTCTGTCTGTCTGGCCGGGTCAGCTAGTACTACATGTATGCCAATAAGTATAATTATGAATTAACAGTCAAAGTTAGGACATCGTCTTCGTTTTGAAATATTATGTTCGTGTGGTGACTTATGACTGTTGATGGGGTTATGTCTCCGTATTTTGGCTACTTAATGCTGTGCCGTCTTCGCATTTGTGGACACTATTTTCTGGCTGCCATTTCTTGCAGCTATTGAAAGTCTTTAGGCAGTTAACAATTTCTGTGCACAGACTCGTCCACAATGAGTTAATATGGTCAATGACTGCCTTTAAATAGTACAACTTGACGTTCACGAACAGAACGTGGTCACGGCCAGGGTAAACATTGTCGTTAGTTGCAGTTTAATTAATATTGCTGAATTCAGTGCCGTGGCGCAAATGTTCATCATGCCAATCGTTGTTGATGAATTAATTTGAAAATTGCAAATGGTTGTTTATGAATTGATTTGACAATTGCAAATGGCGCCCAAGGTGACCTTGTTTATCATATAACTGGTTGTTGCTGTATTTGATTTGAAGGTGACCTTGCATTCGTGTGCTCCTGCTTTTGATACTAGAGCCGCCCACTTCTGCCAAGGAGCTGATTGTTGACTCGTTTGTTCAGCCTCACTGACCGACTTTAGCAGGAACATTCATAGGATATAAACACTGAACAACCTGATGTCCTTGACATTTTTCAATGTTTATTGTTGACGATTATCACAGCAAATATCTTCATACGTTCCCGAATGGTGCGGGATAGCATGTGATCAATATATAAAGTACATATTCAAAGCAGCTGAGTAATGTCATAACTTTGATGAGAGACAATCGTCTCCTTTACACAGTACTTTCTAACACAATGTCTGACTATGCTATGGTCACACTTACAGCCGTTCGCCCTTGACGTCTGGCGTGGAACATTGCTGAGCCGTCATCGTTTCGGCACACTGCAAACAGGCTTTGAATGGCTATTCACCCAGCCGCACAACTGTATGAAACACTTTCGCTTCTGGCTGAAGCATCATTACAATACTGGTTTAATGCCGAATAATCTTGCTTGGCTTCAACTCAGTTTCACGTCCTTCTTCAACCGAGACCCTGGCCTGACACACTGCTTCCTTGTAATTCCACGAATAATCTAGTCCTCAGAGGAAAAGTTCTGGCATTGTTTTCAATTATATTAAAGTTCAGAGGAACAATATTTATAGGTCGTTCTATATGGGTTTGAAATGTCTTCTGCTTTCAGTCTATTTTGTTGACTGAATTATGATACCTTTATGTCTAGAACTGGATGACCTTAGGGTTGACATAAGATTTAAATCTTGAGGATATGTATCACTGCACCAGACTATGGTAATGTTCTTCTTATGATGATTGTAGCTATTACAATTTTCATTGGAGTGGAATTCAGCGGAGATTAGTTGAGTTCAGTGGAACCTGTCGAAGATACAATACCGGGTGAGATCAACCTAACTCAGACTTATTAAAGGTGAGATTAGGCTGGTGACCATTATTAGGTATAACTTCTATAGATTCGGAGAAATGATCTCTGACATAAGGTATAGGAGTTCTTCACATAACTTAAGACAAGGTAAAAGAAGGAAAAGTCATAGGAAACTTTAGAAATCCCAGTAACCACCTATACTAGAATCTCCTATTATAGACCTATCCTTATTTTTGCCCCTTCGGCTTATCTTCTATTATAATAGTACTCATACTATCGAGTGCCCTGACACCTTACTCAATCCACTAAGTTACTCCTCAGCTAAATGTTGACGACACTCTATATTACAGTCACACGCGCAAATTCCCTATGCTCGAGTTCTACGTTATATAATACTATTCCAGTCCTAGAATTAAACCACCGAGTCCCATCAAGGAAAATTGCCTGTTGCCTTCAAACAACCTAGACACCTTAATTAATGTTTCTATTTCAGCACTGAAATAAATCCACACTCCAGCCGGTATCACGTCAATATGTATACTCAATTAAACTGGTATATTCAGACCATTTATACTTTGGCTCCTCTTCTCCGGTCTTTTGATCTTCATACAACAACAACAACAACCGAACATCTACTTTGATAAACGATAATTCAGGACATCAATGATTATCCACTCGTTTCTCGGGACTACGGCCATACGTCTCCGTTACTTCAAAAGTCCTCTGATCGTCTATCAGGACTCCATTTCCCATATCGAAGGTTTGTGAAATTGCTTTATCGTGATTCCGTCTCCTGTGTTCAAAGGGTTCAAGATCGTCGTTTTCCGACGCCCCTCTCCCAACAAACACGCGGTATCTGTTTTTGATCGCCGATCAAAGTTATTTAGATCTTGGAGTCAATAACCTGTACTCACCTCAGGACCGAAGCGCTCGCTTGTTTTTCTGATCTTAGGGTCAATAACCTTCCATCCTCGTTTAATATAAGGGATCTCTTGGTTTGTTTATCTTAGGGTCGTTAAACTCCCAGTATCCTGCGATAAGACAGACAAACAGACAGACAGACAGAAAGACAGACAGACAGACAGACAGACAGACAGACAGACAGACAGACAGACACACAGACACACACACAAACACACAGACAGACAGATAAACAGACAAACAGACAGACAGACAGAAAGACAGACAGACAGACACATAAATACATACATACATACATACATACATACATACATACATACATACATACATACATACATACATACATACATGCAGGCAGGCAGGCAGGCAGGCAGACAGGCAGACAGACAGACAGACAGACAGACAGACAGACACACACACACACACACACACACACACACACACACTGTAACAGAGCGAGTCTGAATGCAACTGTAGCTGAACGTAACTGTAGGAAATCAAGACAACTCCTTGATGATAAATAAGTGTGTCTGTTTAATTATGGAGGTTCTCTGGTACAAAAATTGTAGACTGCAAATATCAAAGCTTGTTGACAGTTAGCCGGCCGATCGTCACTAACCCCCTACGTCAGCACATGAATGTAACTCAAATCTCTAACTACCGTGCTCTTTCGTGCTCATTCCCTTTTCCTTTGCGCAGCATCTTGCGTACCAAACTAACCAAAGCCCATATAACAGATCATACTGTTATATTACCTTCCCATCCCAACAAGACTTTTCCCTGAAAAGTCTTAACTCTCAAACCCCAAGTCTATGACCCAAATCCATCCATCCATCCATCATGTGCCATGCCGGTAAGCGTGGGCGGTCATGTTCTGCCATCTCACTCGATCACCAGAGTCGTGGATCAGCTCCTTGTTTCTGTCTCGACCATGCCACAAGGCCAAGCCATCCAGGTACTTGCTTCTAGGTCTTCCCCTTGGTCTGTTCCCCTCGATCTTACCAGTTGTCACCAAATTCTCAAATCCATTTCTTCTCATAACATGCCCAAAAAATTTTGACTGTCTACGTCTAATTTCTCTAATCAATTTACGATCTTCATTTGTTTCTTGAAGGACTTGTTCATTGGTCTTTCTGGCTGTCCATGGTATTCTTTGCATTTTCCTCAGAAACCACATCTCTACAGCCATCAGATGTTTTTCAGCCTGACTGCTCATTGTCCACGCTTCACATCCATATAAAAGTACAGGTTCAATGTAGCATCTCAACACTCTTTTTCTCGTTTCAATTGACATCTTTTTATTGGTCAATATGTTTTTCATCTTGCTAAAGGCTACTTTTGCCATGGCGATTCTTGTTCTAATCTCTTCAAGGCATCTCCCATCAGATGTTATTACTGTTCCGAGATAATTGTACCTGCTCACTTGTTGAAGAATATTCCCATTTACTTGTATATTACATTGTGGTATTTCGTCCTTCCTAGTGACGACCATAATCTGTGTCTTTTTACAAGTTTAATTCTAACCCTAGTTGTTCACTGTGTGTAACAATCGCATCTACTAAATTTTGCAGGTCCTGTTCATTGTCTGCAATCAAGACTGTATCATCTGCATATCTAATGTTATTGATGCATCGTCCCCCAATGTTGATTCCTTCCATATCTTCAATATTTCTGAAAATACTTTCACTGTACAGGGAAAACAGATCTGGAGACATTACACATCCCTGTCTCACACCCCTTTTAATAGGCTGATATTGGCTTACTTCATTATCAACTCTTATGGCAGCTTGTTGTTTCCAATATATGTTTTTTACAAGTCTAAGATCTTTTCCATTAATTTGTAGATCTTCAAGCATCCTTATCATGTTGACATGTCTCACTTTATCAAAAGCCTTTGTGTAGTCAATAAAGCAAAGGTGTAGATCTTTGTTTACTTCTATAGAACGTTCGATTATGTTTCTCAGTATATACACAGCATTTACTGTACCCTTGCCTTCCACAAACCCACATTGTTCTTCTCCTATTTCAGGTTGTATTTTCCTCCTAACTCTTTGCATGATAATTCTTAGCAAAATCTTCATGATGTGACTCATTATACTAATTGTTCGATGTTGATCACATTCCAAGGCTCCTGATTTCTTTGGGATTGCAATAAATACAGAATTACATAACTCCTGAGGTATATTTCCAGTATCATATATTGTATTAAGCAGACTGGTAACTTTATCTATTCCATATTCTTCTAAAGCATTAATCATTTCTGTTGTGACGCTGCTCTGAACCGGGGGTCTTGCCAGATTTCATATGGTTAAGCGCATTCTGAACCTCCATCTTTAAAATTGCTGGTCCTTCATTATTATTTTGGACATCATACTGTTCGTCTCTGTTATCGTCATAAAGGTTTTTCACATAATCTGACCATTCATGTAAGATCTGATCTTTTTCTATTATGACTCTTCCATCTTTTGTCTTTAGGCAGCCTGCTGATGTACGTGTTCTTTGATTAGTAAGCTCCTGAATTCTTTTGTGCATTAGTTTCGCATTGTTACTGTTGTGTTGTTTTTCAATTTCTCTGCAATTTTTCTCAAGCCATGTTTCTTTTGCCTCCTTACATAAGGTTCTCACTTTTCTGTGAATTTCTTCATATTTGGCAGGATTATTTTTGTTCTGTCTTCTTGTTTCCATTAGTTGTAAAATTTCTTCAGTCATCCATGTCTTACGGCCCACTTTCTTTACTTTTGGAATAGTTTTTTCTGCTGCACAACTGATTGAATTCTTCATCGTTTCCCATTGATCATCTACATCTTGAAACAGGATCTCTAGATCAGACAATATATCAAATTTGTTCTTTACTTCTATGTTAAAATTATCTTGTATTTCTTTGTCAGTTTTCAATTTGCACACGTCATATTTAGGGTTTCCTGCTGTATACTTGACTTTCTTTAACTTTACCCTCAATGTGCCTGTAATTAATCTGTGATCACTGTAACAGTCTGCATTTGGAACTGTTTTTACGACTGTTAACGCATTTCGAAACCTTTTGCTAATCAGGATGTAATCTATCTGGTTTTTAATCCTGCTGTCTGGACTCCTCCATGTCCATAATCTTCTAGGATGTTGTTTAAACAAGGTGTTTCCTACAACCATTTCTTGTTCTTGTGCCCATTCTACAAGTCTGTATCCTCTTTCATTTCTCTCTCCCAAACCATGGTTGAATACACTGCATCCATCGCCTTGCTGTCCTATTTTTGCGTTGAAATCACCCATTATGATATTTATTTCTGATTTTTTGCAGTTCTTCAAAGCTGACTCCACGTCATTATAAAATTCCTCTATGCTTTCTTCACTGCTTTCACTTGTTGGGGCATATACTTGAATGACATTTATTTTAAAAGGTCTTCCGTTTAATTTTACTAATAGGACTCTGTCTGACACAGCATGATATCCTTTGACAGAATTTGATGTTTGCTTATCTAATATAATGGAACACCTCTTTGCTGTTCTTCTCCCCCAGAGTAAATAATCTTACAATCATCTCCTGTCCTTATCCCTGCTCCTTTCCATCTCGTTTCCAATACTCCTAATATGTTAATCTTCTCTCTCTCCATTTCTTTTTTGATGTTTTCTAATTTTCCATCTGCATTCATTGTTCTAACGTTCCAAGTTCCTACTTTCAATGATATTAATCTTGTGCACCTAGTAGCCTGTTGACGGTCTGGAGTCACCTGGTGCGCATGACTATCCCTACCGGGCGAGGCTGCTCCTATGGAGCACCCATTTACGCCGTTTCTCTGATTATCGATGATTTCACACAACATGATTTTCTTGGCATCTGTAAAGAAGGTAGTTTGCCATTGCTTTCCTTCCTAGCAGTGACCATACTGGTCAGTGACCGTAGCCATTGTCTCCTCAAAATAGAGATCCTCTGCCTACCGTCGTGAAGGTGGAGACCATAACCTACAACTATCTTTTGGCTGCTCTCCATCTTCATCCACCACCTGCACCCATGGCTTCACGTAACCCTGATCGGGGGCTAAACGGGTACTCCACCTTGCCCAAGGGTGTCCCGTAGGCTAGCGGAGGGAAGGAGGCTCCTTACTTCTCCTTTGATAGGGGATACCCCTACCCCGCTTCCAAATCACTTAACCCAAAAATCCCACACAATGTAAATTACCTCTTCTTCATTTCTGTAATAATTTTTAATCAATCCGCTTACCTAACTAGCATCAACCCGTCTACAACATTCATATACCTCTAACTCCAACCTGGATCCCTTATTCATTACCCTTCTCTTTATATCTCAACAATTTCATCTTATAGCCAGCAGCTCCATACTTCTTGTCTACTTATATTTTATAGCAAACCGCTATGTCCTCAACCAAATCTTACTCCATTATTTAATGTGACTTTATACTTCTTCTTCTCTTCCACAAGTCACAAGCGATCTACTTAAACCTAAATTTTACTTTTCATCACATACATACATATCAATATCTGATCTCAACCATAAAAATTCAGAACGCGTTTCATGTAACGAAATTCAAAACGCCATACTCTTCTGAAAATATCACCAACAGGTCTACACCAAAATTCATTAGCTCAACATGACTAATTCTCTACATTCAAGCAACTTGAAGTCATACGATAGGAAGACAAAGAATCGGTGGCCACCGGGAAGCAACGAACAAGAACTCTTCCTCACAAAACCATACTCACAATTACCCCCACCCCATGTCACCCTGAGACTTTATGCAGTAAAGTCTAAAAAAAAAAAAAACAATTACATATCTCTCATAATTCAATTATACCACTTATTATGGCAATTTCATACCATATCTCCGAATCTCAGCTAATTATTTAATCACTGAACAATACAGTTTGCGCCGATATCCACAGCATCAAACATCAAAAATATTATCCAGCCCTAAATGTTTATTTATTACAGACATTACTGATACTATGTCTCTGAACATAACTCCAAACATATCTCGAAGACACACTCAAAACCTCCTCCAACATTATAAACTTAATCTCCGACCCTTACATACTTCAGGTTCTGAAAGCCTCAGCAATTATTAATAATGTCCATTTATTATGGGCAATACTTCCTAAAACCTCCACTTATCACTTCATGCCGTTATCAACAGCAACCAAAATACCGCCACTGAACTCATGCCTGTGACCTTCTAATCTATCTACCCTAACCAAAATACCGCCACTGAACTCATGCCTGTGACCTTCTAATCTATCTACCCTATCATATCTCTGTCTATCTATTATAGACATTCCCATACTTTTGCTTTATGGCTTTTAAGTCAGGCCCATATGCTGTAATCACAGCACGAACAATAACATTCGTGGTTCATATATTATTAATCCCGCTCCCATGGCTCTCAGTCCATGTTTATCGTTGCTGATAACTACTGCCATTACCCTTCATGATTCACTATTCATCAACTAATCTCCCAACTATTGTACTGATATCCACAGTATATGATTACTTTTCGGACTAAAACATGGCATTCAATTCGTGTTTTTCTGCTTACAATATTTTCTGAACGTATCCAGAACTCCCAAAGGACCCATTAATAAGTCTCTCTCTGTAATATGGACCTGTTTAATTTTCTAACTCTCCACAACTGAACGTCAAACGAAAACTAATTTAAACATAGTCAGGGCAGCTCAATAAGTAACATCATTATAACTTTTGCAAATGAATATTAATAAACAAAGTAATATGCTAACATTTAACCAAAGTAAACTAAATAAACCCACAATTCATTAATAACTGGAGTCAAGACAAATCAAAAATAGAACAACAATATCCCCCCCCCCCCCCCCCCTTGATTTTCACAATGCTGTCATATATCTCCACATTTTTCAAAATAAATATACATAGTGAAATAATAATCAAATTCACATAGAAATCAACTACTTATTGTAACTACACAACATTGGTCTCTTATACGGACCAATGTAATACATATCTATTTAGTACTATGAACACAAGTCATGCCTATTCCGTTACTCTTACAACAGAAAAAAAAACAACTCAATTCTAGGCATTAACCCCAATATATATATATATATATATATATATATATATATATATATATATATATATATATATATATATATATATATATATAGAGGTGTGTGTGTGTGTGTGTGTGTGTGTGTGTGTGTGTGTGTGTGTGTGTGTGTGTGTGTGTTACCTACAGACTATATTCTCATCATAACGCAGAACAATATCTGTTCCCCTCAAGCAAAAATCATTAATCAAGAAATGACCGTACTTTTTCTGGAAGTCAACCATTGATTATCTCCCTTTACAATATTCCGTACATTACAAAACTAAATCATAACAACACCACTGTATTTGAAATATTAAACAAGCAATTACTGTTAACTACAGCTGAAATTGCTCCATTTTCTAACTAGTGTGGCTATTTCAACGTACTACAATTCATCCACCTACTGAGGGAAATTGTAACTCGGCACATTTATTTTCTAATCTAGTTGTTTCCCCTGGACTTAATTTATACTAAGAATTACTATAACTTCTTAAGCATTATTTAGCCCGTTAATTACGGTATCTCCACAATGCTACAACCACCAAAGGATGTCCATTTACTATAGCCTTCACCAATACATCTAGCTACTGGATTCTACTGTCACTTTATAAGGACATTCTTTCAGTTTACAACTCTCGTTCACCCGACGCAACCAACGTTTCATTCTCCCTCATCACTCAGAGTGTTGGTCCAAATAATCAATGTTAATTGGACGCTATCAAGAGACTGGTAGCTCTCAGGAATATCTCCTAAGTAGTCAGTCTCCCCAATGTTTAACATCATACAGGATGAATCTAAATGTATCTCCTGTACATGCATAAGCCACACGCTCATGTAGCTTGGATAATGGATTTCTCCAAATTATCACATACAACAAATCAGAAAACCAAGTAGTGAATGAAAGAAGATAGTTCTCAGTGAAATCGTAAAGCTAGAACTGGAACATTAAGTACAAAGAAAATCCACGAGTGTAAAGTTTGGGAGAATAAACAGAAACAGGAAACTATACAAGCCTTCAGACTAGCAAAAAAACTAATCAGAGTAATGGTATTACCTGGGTTATAGCTAGGACATCCTGTCATACAACTTCGTACAGAAGTCCAACAGAACGAAATGTTAATATTTCTCCAGTAGGTATCCTAAGAATGCTATTGTAAATGCGTCTGAGGATTGCTGTCACTGCTCATAGTTTTACTCTCTCCGTTCCTGGCTAGTTTCCACGCTGGTTAATTAATATGTCCCATATTAATTAACTCCGCCTATTTTTCCATGTACGATGTCGGGATGGATTAAGTCCCAAACGTTTCTCACCCCTCCTCCTTTCCTGTGAAGGGTAGTTTCATCTGTCAATCAAATTGACCGATGCCCCACCATGGACTGAAACAATAAAACATGCTTCGCTAGCGATACAATAGACGTTGCGTCATAACTACATACCAATCTATTGTTAACACAAGCCTTCCGGGTTGCTGGCAGGAATGTGTCAGCCATGTGTTCCTACTTTGCCCCGTAGTGTTGCGGAGAGGTGTTAAGCATCTGGTCCTAATTTCTCCTTTGTGGTGGCAACTACAGACGTGGTCCCGGCTCCACAAAGTCTCGACTTTTACCGCATGTGTTATTTCAGACGGGTCTGGCTGACCCTCTTATCTCCCATTCTGCCGTGGCTGGTTCACACGTTAGGTTCTGTTGAACTAAGGTGTTAGGTGTCTGTCCCTATTCCAACCACAGGATTGTAAACTAACACGTCAATCTCAACTGACTGGCTCCGCGTAGTATCAACGTCGTCCCAAGCCCAGATTTCACACTTTGCCGTCTTTCTCTTCCCTGGTACTGAAAACAGTGAGTTTTCAACCTTTGATAGCACCCGCTGACTGGTGCCGTGGTGTCTGGGTTTTACGTTTGATCTGGACATCAAAGCTTTCTCAGACCTAGCATTACAGAAATGATGGGGCGTGCGTGGTCAAAATGTAATTTTCTCTTGTTTTCAATCTCTGTTAGTTTTTCCTTATTCCTTGGTTGGGGACTAGATTATTTTCTGGTGGACAATTATTCTTTTACTTAGAGAATGATAGAATAATTCTTGTGGGCTCTTTAATTCCTTTTTAACTTGGGTTATTCGGATGCTGCCGGGGCTGTCCCGTCACAACAAGGGTAGGGACGGTATCCTCATAATTGCTATCTTCCATCCGAAGCTGTTGGCTTAGCCAAACAATTATACCTAGTAATTGACGCTATTGAACCTTCTTAAAGGGAGTCCATGTTATGATTAAAGGAAGAGAATTCAACCTGCATGATCAACGTTGGGCAACACAACACAGCCACGGTTACGTTCAAGAATTGACCACATGAACGATTATCGAAGTAAACCCAATCACTAACGAACGCGAGAGAGATGTGGAAAATTGTCAAAAAGGAGTAAAGGGATACACAAGAGAGCTATAAGATAGTAAACAACAAGGCAATTAAGACAATATATAAGATTATAACAATACACAATTATAACAATATATTAGAATGATAGAATAAGGAAAGCCGCAAAGATACTCCCCAAATGTTGGAAGGATATTATTAATGATACCATTCCATCATGAAACAGAACAGATGGAATAACAATGTTCCAATGTTTGAACAAGCGAAATTTGACAGACAGAAAGAATCTTCTTCAGTGAAGAAAGGATAGGAAACACAACGAAAGATAACCAAGAAAGAGAGGTTCCGGATTCATCTGAAAAACTGCAATAAGGAAGACGACATAACTCTGTGCAACATTTAACATATAAGAGATGAATCACTTTTGTCTCCATCATTGAAGAGAAGGTAGAGTGAGAAAGGCAAATACAAAAAATCTGAGAGAGAGAGAGAGAGAGAGAGAGACGAGAGAGACGAGAGAGACGAGAGAGAGAGAGAGAGAGAGAGAGAGAGAGAGAGAGAGAGAGAGAGAGAGACGAGATGAGATGAGACAAGAGGAATTTTAGTGAAATCAAGCCTTCTCCGTAACTGTTGTAAGCGACCTGCAACTAAAACACAAGGCTACGTACCGCAAGAAAAACATATGAATACTTACCGAAAAAAAAAATACTCGCTGTTGGATAACAATAAAACCTTCTGCAAAAAATAAATTCCTTACTGCAAGAAAATCACATGATTACTAAATACAAGAATAACGCAAATTCTTAAAGTTCGTTGCATATTCTCTACAGGACGTCGAAGTCAATCCCCACATTTCGTCTCTTGGCGAATTTACTTTCAGTAGTTTGCCAGTGTCATCTAAAAGTACTGGAGAGTTTTGGTCATAGACCAATAACTTTATGAAGGGAAAATCCCAACTGCACCTCCCCGTAGTAGAGGATGGAAACACACTACGGTGTGGCTAACACAGCTCTGGGGACCGAGTATCCACCGGAATAAGTGGACAACTCTGCAGCTGAGCAGAGCAGGGCACTCACTTGTCCTGACAGTCGGAAACGGCTATCAAAGGCAGAGGTAAAAAGACCACCATGTGGATGTGGAAGGCAAGGGGAAACCACCACATTATCTTCCCAAGACTTCATGGCAAAACATATATCAGAGTTAGTGAACGACGTTAATGGCTGTCTTACGACATCCTCGTCCGGTAGAGACAGTCATGAGCCACAGGTGACACCAGACCGTCATCCAGCTACTGATGGCAAAATCATAACTAAAATAAATAAATTTAGAGTAGGAACATGGAATGTTAGGACATTAAATGAGCTAGGAAAGTTGACCAATGTTCTAAGAGAGATGGATAGCATAAAAATGAATATTTTAGGCATCAGTGAGATGAGATGGAAGGGATCGGGCAAAATTATAGCTGACAATCACACAATAATTTATTCTGGAGGGGATACACATGCAAAAGGTGTAGGAATAATATTAGACGAAAAAACAGCCAAGTCAATTAATGGATACTGGTGTATTTCAGATAGAGTTATTATGGTAAAAATAAAAGGCAAACCAATAGATATAAATATTATGCAAATATATGCACCAACAACAAGCAGTAGTGATGAAGAAATACAACACTTTACGACGACATAGAAATGGTGATGGCTCAAATTGGATCACAAGAAATAAAAATAATACTTGGTGATTTTAATGCAAAAGTAGGAAAGGGGAAAATGGAGGATGTAGTGTGTGCTTACTTGCATAATTACATTTCTAAGCAAGATAAAGAAAGGAAGAACTACAGAAAACTTACCAAATGTTATCTTTGTAAGGCTTTTGGTCACTGGCGTAAGGATTGTAAAGGCAAGGCAATGACCTGAAAGGCTAATGCAGCCATGTTTGACAGTTCTTCTTCAGAAAATGAAAGTGTACAAGATCACCCAGTAAACTCAGCACATTCCATTGATGTGTTCCATCATGAAAAATGTACCATTTGTGATCAATTTCATGAGGATGGCGTGTTAACATGCGGCCATTCTATATCTGTTACCAGTGAGGAGGCCAATTTTGTAGTAAACTCCAAAGGTAAACTAAACATCCACCAGGGGTATGTTAATGGTAGAGCTGCCACAGTTTTACGTGATAGCGGGAGTACTCTCATTGGTGTGAAGAGAGATTACATTTTACCATCACAATATAGTGGTAAATATGTCACATGCAGGACATTCTCAGGAAACATAAAGAAATATCCACTTGCGTGGGCATATATAACTACACCATTCCTTACAGGAAAGGTTAAATGCGCGGCATTAACCAATCCTTGCTGCGATGTTATCATTGGAAACCTTCCTGAAGTGAATGACATGCCACATGACAGTATTACATCAACTGTCATTTGTAATATTGATACTACCATTTCACCTTCATCACAAATCACCATTCATGATGTATTACCACCTGTAACTAAATGTACAAATGCCAATCTGGCTACGCCAGAACATACATGTAATTGTGTGAATGTAACATCAACGTGTGATGAGAATGATCGTTGTAATGTAATAAATGCAGTAACTAGATCTACTGCACATATGCAAGATCGAATCGATCAGACAGAGGCTTTACAACGAGTAAGTCCAGTTGTAACATCTCCTGAGACAACTAGGGAGAAGTTTATAACATCTCAGAAAGCCGATCGATCTTTGCAAAAGTATTTTAAACTTGTAGGCAAAAAGCCAAGAGTAGCAAAGAATGTTCAATGGTACTTTGCTCTGAAGAACGGAATTCTAACACGGTACTACACCAAAGGTTCCAGCACTATAGAACAAACAGTGCTACCGTTAGAAAACCGCAAGCAAGCATTGAATCTAGCTCATGACATACCCTTTGCAGGACACATGGCGTATGCTAAAACTAGAGCAAGGTTACTTACTCAATTTTATTGGCCAAAGTTTTGCAACGATACCAAACAGTATTGCAGATCGTGTGACATCTGCCAAAAGCTTGTCAAAAAGGGTAAACAAGCTGAATTGCAAGTTACTGATTTAGCCAGTAGACCGTTTGAAAAGATCTCGGTCGATATAGTTGGTCCTCTTAACCATGAACATCAAGAGGTAATAGGTATATTGTAACACTCATTGATCTATGTACTCGGTGGCCAGAAGCGATTCCAATGAAGAACATAACTTCCAAAGACATCATGGAAGTGTTTTTTCATATTTTTGCGAGGGTAGGATTCCCTGATACCATCCTTTCAGATCGGGGTAGCCAGTTTATTTCCTCAGCTACACAAGCCTTTACCAAAATGTTGGGTGTTAAACAATGCTTCAACAGTCCATACCACCCACATTCGACCGGTATCGTGGAAAAGATTAACGGCGATATGAAACATATGCTCTCTAAAGTAACCCAAGAACACCCTAAAGATTGGGATACTTATCTGCCTGCAATTTTGTTTGCATATAGGGAAGTGCCCCATAACAGCACTGGGTTCTCACCATTCGAAATGTTATATGGTGCACAACCACGCGGCCCATTATCTCTGTATGAATCTATGTTGACTGAAAGTACAACTTTGCCTAAACCCATTTCACCATATGAACATGTAACATCATTGCGTGATAGAATTATGAAATCATGTGTGTTAGCCAAAGAAGCTCTTCAAAAATCAGGAGCTATCTACCGACAATATGCTAACAGAGAAAATAGAACTATTACACTGACACCTGGACAGGACGTTCTTCTTCTTTTGCCAAGTGATAGACATCTCCTCACTGACTCATGGCAAGGACCGTTCAAAGTACTACGACAAATTTCAACGGTAGATTACGAAATTGCAGTTAGGGACAAACATAAAATTTTCCATAGTAACATGCTCAAACCATATTACCACAGGCAAGACGACCAAGTAGAGACTGCAGCAAGCACCACCATAGTGGACCAGACGGACGACAACGACACTGACGAGATACCGACACCAGTTCTTGACACGACGACCAACGTATAGAACATTAAGGTAAATCCTAAACTGACGCAGACACAGACTGACAGTTGCAGACACCTGATACAAGAGTACAGGACGATCTTTTCTGACAGCCCAGGACAGACAGATTTAGTTCAGCACCAAATCATCTTGACATCCGACATTCCTATCAAGTGTAGACCGTATTATATCCCTATACACTATAAGGAAAAACTACATCAAGAAATCATTGATTTAGAAGCAAATCATATCATTCGACGTTCACAATCTCATTTCTGTTCACCAATAGTTTTAGTACGGAAAAAGGACACAACTATTAGACTCTGTGTGGACTATCGTAAACTCAACAGCATTACACAGTTGGATTTAGAACCGATGAGCAACTGTGAAGACATCCTGACTGAACTATCTGACTCACGTTATTTTACTAAACTTGACATGACAAAAGGCTACTGGCAGATAACTGTACATCCTGACAGTATACATCTGACTGCATTTGCCACACCGTGGGGTTTATACGAATGGTGTAAACTACCTTTCGGATTAGTCAATGCACCAGCTACCTTCGTCAGAATGACAAGAATTCTTTTGACAGACATTGCTAACATCATTTGGTACATGTACGACATTTGCATACACACAAAGGACATGACAGAGCACATAACAGCACTACAGCAGACATTTGACAGGATTAGACATCATGGACTGACTGTAAAACCTTCCAAAGGTGATATAGCCTTTCAGGAAATTTCATTTTTGGGCTATAAGATCTCAAATGGCTTTATATCAACTGACGATAACATCATGTCCAGAATTTTGAAATTGTCGCTTCCGACAACAAAGAAACAGTTGCGAAGTGTGTTAGGTCTTTTAAACTATTATAGACAATTTATTCCTCATTTTGCTGAATTTACCAAACGTTTCACTGATTTACTACCAAATAAACATCCCAATGTGATTGTAAACAGTGAATGTTTAAGGCCAGCATTTACGAAAATTCTTTCATATTTTTCTAGAGCACCTATTCTAAAATTGCCAAATTTGAATATTACTTTTAGATTAAGATGTGACGCGAGCTCCGTAGCCATTGGAGGTGTGCTTCTCCAAGAACACGACCAAATCTTGTACCCAATATACTACGTCTCTCGAAAACTGAACACCAGCGAGCAAAATTACAGTACGCCGGAACTCGAGGCTCTTACCATGGTATTTTCGGTACGTAAACTTTCTAGATTTCTTTTAGGCAAACATTTCATTATTGAAACAGACAATAGCCCATTGACAATTGTTACCAGAGGAACGCCAAATAACAGCAAGGTGGCAAGATGGTCCCTTCTTCTGCAGGACTATAGCTATGAGATTAACCATATAAAGGTTTCCCAAAACTGTCTTGCAGATCTTTTGTCGAGATGTCCATACGACGAACCTAATACCCAGTCAACACCAAAGCACAGTGCAGAGGGTGTATAAAACTGCAACGTAGATTGTGCTCAGTACCACAGCCAATTGTGACAATGTGTCAGTAACGCTGTGTACACCAATGTGATGGGGTAGATTGTATCTCCCAATGTATATAACTTATGTACATATTTGGATTCTTATTATTATCATGCGAATGAATGCGTGTATAATTGTGAGATATGTGAAAGAATGGAATCATTATTATGTAAATTAATGTGTTGTATAACTGTGAGATATGAGAAAGAATGTAATTATAATTGTAAATACATAAATATTGTAACAACCAGACACTACAGAGAAGTGTCACTGGACAACACTACAGGATCCAGGAACTTACCAAGCCACTACAACGTGAAGTAATCCTGAATGTATCCAGATCGATGTGTACAAGACGTTTTAACAAGGCACGAAAGATGACTGTGACAGTACAATCCGAGCAGAAGGCGGAAGAAATGATCCAACAGCTGATAGTAACAACTAATACTCCGTTTATGTAATATCCATCCAGAACGGAACAACGTCGAGTGAATGACACCACAACACATGTGTAAAATAGCTGTATACTTCCGATATTTTTTGCATATTAATTTAAAAGTTAACAGACTACGCTAAAAAGTCTATAAATTTATGACGATTGTATTAAAATGTGATTTAAAATATTTCCATATACGGAATTGTATATGTCGATTTTTATAATATGTAATCTCAGCATCGTAACTTGATTGCTTCTTTACAAACGTGACTTTTTGTGCACATTTTTCAATAAGTAGCAAATTATGACACTAAGAAATAAATTTGTAGTAGTAATTTATGTCTTGTAAACGACGATAAATTATTGTTTCTTAAATTTGTTGTATAATAACCAGGGGACATTACTCTAAATTCTTGGTGATGTGTAAATATGTATTGTAACCATTAACATGGGTGCTTGATAGATAACATGTCAATGTGACGTCATTTATACATGGACAATATATTGCCAAAACTGTTGACCTTCATTAGAAACTCTAAACAGAGGTCTGATGATGGAGCTATCTCAGAAGGAGATGCTCAAAGCTTGACCTGATGATTTTAGTATTTTTGTTTGTGGTTGTTGAGGTAGGGGCCAGTTTAGCCGATACCTACCGGACTAGCTGTGTCACAGCGAGGTAATGCCCATTAAATAGATTGTACTTGACTGTTGTACTTCATGGTGCAACATAATTGTTGTATACATATTGTTTACTATTCACCTGTATATATTTATAATAACTATTAAGGTATACAATGTTCGACTTTGACAAGTTTAATAACACCTATATATATTGTACATGAAAGAAATTCCTTTCATGAAAAAGGGGTGAGGAGAGTGTCAAGGTCTCACATCCGAGGTTGCGACGCGTTGTCTGTACCAACGCCAGGCAACATAACACGCAAACCAAAGTGAGGTTAAACACTGCAGAGGGAAAGCGGCGTCTTCGACGACGCCCGTATAAGCAGCCAAGCACAGCAATTGAGCGACGCTTAAACGACCGCTGGTCAGCAGTACACCCCGTGAACCTTGCAGGAGTCACACCAGCTGACTTGAGCGCCGTGTAGCGTGTAGAACGCCAGGGCTGGCAGACGGGGTTAGGCGTTTGAATGGACAGGTCGCATGAGTCTGCGAGTGGTGTTTGAATCTGCATTGAGAGCTAGCCTGTGCGACAGTGGGAGACTGGTTCGAACGCTTGAATAGTTTGGCTTGTAAGTGAGATGTTTATTGCTTGCATGTATCTTTATGTATTGTATTGATATTGTTCATGCCGTAATGATTGCTATGGATTGTCATTGCGAGATGTTTGTGCGATAATGAATGCAGCGCGTAAATAAAGCTTGTGACTAACAGTTTCGGATATTCACTTCGTGTGATTTGATAGTTTGATACTGCTTCACACTTGCCAGAAAACGAGCTACTTATCTTGCTCTACGCAAGACTCTGACAGTTGGCCTACCTCGCTCCATTTGGAGGCAAGCTCTGTGGAGATGTCAAAAAGCTAAAATTGATTGCTGCTTTCTTTGGATATATTCAAGTTGTCTTGTCGTTTGAAGGTGTACGAAAGAGGTGAAGTAACGTACGTACGGATAGAGCCCGTTATTTCGAATGGAATTTGTCTATAGGAAGAAATACATTTCGAAGTCTGCGACACTGATTTTTGAATTAAAGAGTTGAGAACTAGGTGTGACTCACACTCTTCGAACGAGGAATGAAAAAGGAATAGAGGAAGAAGAAGAAGAAGAAGAAGAAGAAGAAGAAGAAGAAGAAGAAGACAAGGAAGAAAAAGAAGAGGCGGATGAGGAGGAGTAGGAGAAGAGGAGGCAAAAAGAATAATAAACAAGGAGAAAAAAGAGGAGAAGAAAAAAAGGAGATAAAGAAAGAAAGAAAGAAAGAAAGAAAGAAAGAAACGTACAAAGGATATAAGAGAAAGATAAACCTGTTTCTGTTTACTCGTAATTCGCTTTTCTTTCTTACGTTTAAATCACGTTATACCTTAACGGCAGTTCATATTTCTTCTAGTTCTTTCTCACGTGTGAAAGTTGCGACTGCTGTCCGCAATCTGATGCACCGAATCTTGTGCGAAATACAATATTCCCAATAAGTCAATGGCTCTTGGCAGTCCTTTCAGAATCGTTTAGAAAGTCGGAACTGGAATGCTAAAGTGATATTCTCTGCCACCAGGGAAACATTCTCTGTATTACATGAGACGCATTTGAAATTCAGATTTCTCAAGACAAACATAAAACAGAGAGGCTAGTTTGATTCTGACCTTTTATTGTATTTCTCCGGCATGTATCGGTGAAATGTGGTAGCGCGTTGAATAAGGAATTGCCAAGTATAGGCTAACTTGTCCGTGAGCTCATCATCATCATCATTCGGTTGATGATCCAGTGAGAAAACGTGCTTCTATAAGTCTGTCTATAATGTTCACCCTCTGTTGATGTCATGTGGAAATTATCTATTGCATCTTGAACCACACACCGATCAGCTGGGCTTAAATGTTGAATTCTAGTCCTTGATTTGTGGACGTAAATTAAAAGTATCTCAGAAGTTGGAGTGGGTTCGCCTGATGGCTAGGATAACTGGCAATAGGGACAGCTAACCCACGCTTAACAATCATTCCCGTTCACCTCCTAGTATTAATGATTACTAGTAGAAGTAGTAATGGCAAAGTAATGAACGTAAACTTGGCAAGAGATCACAACAGCAAAAAAAAAAAAAAAATGCTGGTGTTGATTGCAACGTCCTGTAAAGGATATACAACTAACTTTAATAGTAGGAGTGTCGGCTCCCTGGCGGAGGTTACGGACGCAGTTCGTGATCCCGCATACCAGCGTTCGAAACACAGCTGTGCGCGATTTGGCAGCAGACGGCGTTGCTTTGGTTCTTTACGAAATGGCATGGGTGGCTGTCGTTCAGAAAGCAATGACAACCTTTTGAACGTCAACTTGCCAAGAGATCACAACAGCAAACATTGCCAATTCACGTTCAATAGTATTACATTCTTAGTACGGACACAATTCGTAAGCCCGCCACCAGCGTTCGAAACAATATTTTTAAAAATGCGTGGGGCGTCTGCTTCTGTACTTTGTGATTTAAAGGTCAGCAGAGGGTGGTTTGAACAATTTAGGAGGCGCACTGACAAACACAGTGTTACTAGGCACGACGAAGGTGCGAGTTCGGGCAAATATAGGGCAGACAAATAATAGTAAACACTATGTTTATCTATATCTATAAAACAGAGTGTATGTTTGTGTGTTTGTGGGGATTTATGTATTGGATGCGTTCGATAACGGTACATCCGATTGAGATGAAATTTTCTACACGTCTTCCTTTCATTCCTGTGCAACCGACTATAATAATTTCTTAATGTAAAATCTTCTACTTATTTAATAACATTTACTTTTCCATTTTCATTATATAATGTCTATATAGCAGGGGGACTTCACTCTAGAAAAGTTATTTCAAGGGGCATAACTTTTAATAACATTTCTATATAATTTATAGTCATATTGTTGGACTTACTTGCACTATTGTTAAACTCTTTGTCTATAGTTATTTTCAGGCATATGAGTTATAATAAATAATGATATAATCTTTAAGGCATTTTCAAAGTTTTCATAAAAATAATGCATAATGCATAACATTGTAACCCATCTTTTTCTACAGTTTTCATTGAATGGTGTGTGGAAGGACATTCTTTTACGTTACTGTGCGCCAGGAGCTGGGCGAAACCACGCCGGGTCAGATAGATAGACAGATAGTCGGGAACGGAAGCTTATTTGACTACTTATATGAATTAAATGGCATGCTCCCCACCAGGGACTGGGTGAACCCGGGCCGGGTCAGACAGACAGATAGACAGACAGACAGTCGGGAACGGGAAAGCTTATATGACTACGTATATGAATTACATTAGATGCTCCCCACCAGGGACTGGGTGAAGCCGGGCCGGGACAGACACACAGACAGACAAACAGATAGTCGGGAACGGGAGAGCTTATATGACTACGTATATGAATTAAATGAGATGCTCCCCACCAGGGACTGGGTGAAGCCGGGCCCGGTCAGACAGACAGACAGACAGATAGACAGACAGACAGATAGTCGGGAACGAGAGAGCTTATATGACTCCTTATATGAATTAATGAGATGCTCCCCACCAGGGACTGGGTGAAGCCGGGCCGGGTCAGCCAGACAGACAGACAAACAAGCAGACAGACAGACTGATAGATAGATAGATCCCCTCCAGGGCCTGGGCGAAGCCGGGCCGGGTCAGCTAGTTCTCTATAAAATGTGTTTTTGGTTTGTATATTGGAATGTCTAGCACGAATTAATTTAATTTACATTTATTCATATGGAAATAATTGCCTCCGTTTTAGTCGGTTTCGGATTTCGCCGATTATTTTCGAACGGATTATCGACGAAACCCGAGATTTGGCTGTACACACTATGTCTTAAGGCGTGGAAGAGACTCCATTCCTTGTTTAGTTTACTATATACTTTATATGCTTCAAGACGAGGAAGAGAGCGCATTCTTTGTTTACTTTCCTATATACTCTAAATGTCTGAAGGCGTGGAAGAGAGTCCATGTTGGTTCGCTCTCTGCTTGTTGTTGACTTCAACAACTGAAGTGATGGTCTGGATATAATTCAATGATTGTGCCGTGTACCATGCCAGATGGCGCCATCGATTATGTCTCCCCTGCATTCACAATCGCCAGTTTTAATAATAAAAAAAAAAAAGTCGCTTAAAAGTCGACAGGGTCGACTTCATTGCACCGGGTGTTTATCCCATATGGCTCGGTCTCTTTCCGCAGCACGGAAAGCGTCGCACAAAGCACGAACTCCGTAGCTTTTAGCGATGACCCACAGGAGTCTCCGAAACATTTAACGCGTAAACCAAAGGGTGCGGCCCGGAATCGAACCCACAACCTTCGGAGCGCGAGTCAAACGGCTTGACCACTTCGCCACAGAGACTCCCAGTTTTAATAATACCCACCGTGACTTTCCTTGCAATTCCGCCAACATGACCAGCATTTCTTCGTCCTCTGTGACTCCAAGAGTCTCAGCACTCAGTTTTTATCCAGTAGTCTGGGGATTCGGTAGCGGATCGCGTCGCGCTCGTTACTTACGGGGTATGACAGCCGGTCGCTCAGAAAGCAATGGCAAACTACTGAGCGTAATCTTGCCAAGAAATCAATACCAGTGGTAAAATGTGGTGTTGACAGCGATATCCTGTAAATAGGATATGCGAAAAAAAAATGTCGCAATGTTTCTCCAACCATGTTATTCTCCTAACGAGACCACAAAGTGACATATCACTTGTCCTCATGGGGGAAACACGTTGCCGTTGTGAATGTGACTTGTGTACTAATGATAATGGATTCTCAGCATTCTGTACAACTTACATTTTGCCAATTAAAAGTTAGTTTCAGGCCATTGTATAGGATGTCGCAATAAATAACAGCATTTATTTGCTAGCTAGTGAATGGCTGCGGTCAAATGACCAGTACGGTTACTGCCATAGAGGAAAGCAACGGCAAACTACCTCTTTAAAAGTGCCTAATACATTATGATTCGCCTAAAGACTGATCATCGCAAAACAAGGACAGTGACGTTAACATTATCAACATGGAACGTTAGGACGTTAAACGACGACGAAAAATTAGAGAAAATAAAACAAGAAATTGAAAGAGTAAAAATTAATATTCTAGGGATGTGCGAAACGAGATTGACAGGAGCAGGCATCAAGATAGATGAAGATTTTAAGATTATTTATTCTGGAGATGAAGCCCGACAAAGGGGAGTGTCTATTATTTTGGACCGGAAAACAACAAAATCTGTTCAAGGGTATTCTGTTCAAGGCCGTGTCGGACATATTTCTACTAGTTAAATTAAGTGGCAGACATTTTAGCATAAATATTATTCAAGTATATGCCCCAACAGTAGAATCCAGTGAAGATAGTGTAGAGGAATTTTATAATGACATAGAGACTGCCTTAAAGAAATGTAAAAATTCAGAAATAAACATCATAATATGGCGACTTCTATGCAAAAGTAGGGGAAAAGGTGATAGATACACAGTAGGAAACTATGGTTTAGGAGAGAGAAATGAAAGGGGATACAGTCTCGTAGGGTGGGCAAAAGAACAGGAAATGATTGTAGGAAAAACCTGGTTTAAGCAACACTCTAGAATATTATGGACATTTAGTGGTCCTGATAGCAGGATCAGAAACTTGACTGACTATATTCTGATTAGCAGAAGATTTAAAAACCCACTAACAATAGCGAAAACAGTTCCCAGTGTTGATTGTTATAGTGACCACAGACTACTTACAGGAACACTGAGGATAAAGTTGAAGAAAGTCAAGTATATAACAGGAAACTCTAAATATGATTTGTGTACAATGAGTAATGACAAGGAAATACAAAACAAAATTCAACATAGAAGTACAGAACATATTTGATATATTGTCTAATCTAGAGATATTATTCTAGGATGTGGATGATCAATGGGAAATGTTGAAGAATGCAATCAGTTTGGCTGCAGAAACAATTATTCCAATATTAAAGAAGGTGGGTCGTAAGAAATGGATGTCAGAAGAAATTTTACACCTCGTTGAAACAAGAAGACTCAACAAAAATAATCCTGCCAAATATGAAGAAATTCACAGAAAAGTCAGAATATTATGTAAGGAGGCAAAAGAAGCATGGTTTGAGGAAAAGTGCTTATACATTGAAAAACAACACAACAGTCAAAATACCAAATTAGTGCACAAAAGAAATCGGGAACTTACTAATAAAAGAACAAGTGCATCAACAGGCTGTCTAAAAACTTAAGATGGCAAAATCATAATAGAAAAAGATCAGATTCTACATGTATGGACAGATTATGTGAAAAAACCTTTATAATTGTAACAGAGAGGAACAGTTTGATATTAGATTTAATAATGAAGGGCCGCCAATTTTGAAGATGGAGGTTCGAAATGTTCTTAACCATATGAAAGCTGGCAAGGCCCCCGGTGCAGATAACATCACAACAGAAATGATTACAGCTTTAGAAGAATTTGGACTAGATCATTTCACCAGACTGCTGAACACATTATATGATACTGGAGATATACCTTCTGAATTATGTAACTGTTTTTATTGCAATCCCAAAGAAATCAGGAACCTTGGAATGTGATCAACATAGAACAATTAGTATAATGAGCCACATCACAAAGTTTTGCTACGAATTATCATGCAAAGAGTGAGGAAGAAAATACAACCTGAAATAGGGGAAGAACAATGTGGGTTTGTAGAAGGAAAGGGTACAGTAAATGCTGTGTATATGCTGCGAACAGTTACTGAACGTGCTATAGAAGTAAACAAGGATATACACCTTTGATTTATTGACTACACAAAGGATTTTGAAAGAGTTAGACATGTCAACATGGTAGAAATGCTTGCAGATCTACAAATTGGGAAAGACATTAGACTTATAAAAAAAAACATATATTGGAAACAACAAGCTGCCATAAGGATTGATAATGAAGTGGGACAATATCAACCTATTAAGAGAGGTGTTAGGCAGGGATGTGTAATGTCTCCAGATATTTTTTCCCTATACAGTGAAAATATTTTCAGGAATGTAGAAGATATAATTGGAATCAGCATTGGAGGACGAAACATCAATAACATTAGATATACAGATGGTACAGTATTGATTGCAGACAATGCACAAGATCTACAAAAATTAGTAGACGCAGTTGTTGTACACAGTGAGCAGCTGGGGTTGGAATTAAATTGTAAGAAGACACAGGTTATGGTCGTCACTAGGAAGAACGAAGTACCACAATGTAATATACAAGTAAATGGGAATATTTTTCAACAAGTGAAACGGTACAATTATCTCGGAACAGTCATAACATCTGATGGGAGATGCCTTGAAGAGATTAGAACAAGAATCGCCATGGCGAAAGTAGCCTTTAGCAAGATGAAAAACATTCTGACCAATAAAAAGATGTCAATTGAAACGAGAAAAAGAGTGTTGTGGGGATACATAGAGCATGTTATTTTGTATGGATGTGAAACTTGGAAAATGAGCAGTCAAGCTGAAAAGCATCTGATGGCTGCAGAAATGTGGTTTTTGAGGAAAATGCAAAGAATACCATGGACAGACAGAAAAAATCAATGACCAAGTACTACAGGAGACAAATGAACATCGTAAACTGATTAGAGAAATTAGACGCAGACAATCAAAATTTTGTGGACATATTATGAGAAGAAATAGATTGGAGAACTTAGTGACAACTGGCAAGATTGAAGGGAACAGACCAAGAGGAAGACCGAGAGGAAAATACCTGGATGGCTTGGCTACATGGCATGGACGAGACAGGAACACTGAGCTGATCCACGACGCTGGTGATCGAGTGAAATGGCGAGTCATGACCGCTCACGCTTTCCGGCATGGCACATGATTGACTGATGGATTGATTTGCTAGTTCTACACTGTACTTCATCTTAAACTGGTTGGCTTTCTTCTTTAGATGCGGAGCTTTGTCGTAGAATGTACTTCGTGACAGCATAGTGACTAGACGTTACCCAGCCCAGGGTCATGAGTTCGAATCTGCGGATTTTTAAAATTGACTTGGGCTCGGATATCGACCAAATCAAAAATGAGCAGCAGTATATGTTTTAGGAAGCACAAGCAGCCAGCGTGCTACAGACCACAAAACCCAACGAGTTCCGATTGGCCTATACAAAAATAGCTCTAGACAATATGTCTAGGGACCCGAGGTAGTATTGTTTCCACACCCTCGTCTAAATTAACATTATCATAACCAGGTAGTTGATCCTTTGAGAACGCCGCTCTCATCACAGCCCCGAAGAAAGACTCTTGATCCTTTGCCAACATTCCTGCCTCATGTATTTTCATGCGCACTGTGTCTTTAATGCCATGTGCTTGTTGTCGTGTTGGTTGACTCTACTTTATCTACCAACAGCCATGCTTTCCCTTACTGTTCGTTCTAAACTACTCTTGTCAAACTGTTTTAGCGTCCCAGACATGACACTGATTATGTCTTACTATTCAGGTCTTATATTTTCCCCGTGTTTTCAAATATAAATTTGATGATCATTCATCCATCACTAGTGAAGAAGTCCATTTCTTCATATTATCAGTTATGAGGTCCTTTAGAAGGTTTCGCACATCCCGAGTGCCTAACTTTAGTTGGAAATATCTTTCCCTTTTTATTCATGATTGTCCACCGCATGAATAGGGCACCTACTAGCCTCGGCAAGCTGATCAGGTAATAGTGGAACAGGCAGTTTTTAGGCACCTCTTTCACATACCTTTGATATGAGTAGTGCTAGAGGGTTCCTCAGTCGCCCTGGGCGCTATTGGATTGGCTGTACATGAAATTGATGAAATCGATGAATAAGTTGCGCTATGAACTAATTTAAAGCTGAGAAGTGTTGCGTAAAAGTCGTCGACAACACTCTCTCGTCTGTGTTGATCTTAATCCAGTGACAGGGCAAGTCAAGACGATTGGAAATGGAGTCAGGTATAAGGGATGGCCAGGCTGTTTTATGTCCTCGTCGTGACAATTACTCTCTACATCATGTAATTTGCCAGAATAAGTCTTTGACACTATAAAAAGAAATAGTTACAAGAAAATTGCAGTTTTGCATTCAAGACAACACAATGCATTGATTAAAACACTTTGATGTGCTATATATATATACATATAACATCAAGTGCCGTGCCGACTGGCGTAGGCGTTATGACTCTCCACATATCTCGGTCTTTGGCTTTTTTGATCAACTCTGCCGTTGATATTCCTCCATGCCACCGTCGCAATCTATCCAGCATAATTTCTCTTGGTCTGCCTCTGCCTCTCTTCTCCTCGACCTTTCCAGTTGTCACGATGTTCTCCAGCGCCTCTCTTCTAATCACATGACCAAAAAAAGCTGTTTGTCTCTTTCTTATTGTTGTATATAATGTTCTAGTTTCGCCAGCCTCTTTAAGGCATTCGTCGTTAGTTACTTTGGCAGTCCAAGGAATTCGCAACATTCGTCCAAGGAACCACATCTCTGTTGCTTCCAATCTCTTCCTAATTTGTTTATTTATATTCCAAGATTCACAGCCATACAGCAATACATGTTCTATATAGCTCTTTAGCACTCTCTTTCTTACATTCAATGATAGCGACTTGTTGCATAAGATAGACTTCATTTTTTGAAATGCAGCCTTTGCTTGCCCTATACTTCTCATAATCTCTATTGTGTATCTTCCATCTGATGTTATAAATGTCCCTAGATATTTAAAACTGTCCATTTGGTGAAGAATTTTCCCTTCTATCTCTATTCCACATTTGGGTGTCACCTGTTCTTTTTATATCACCATTGTTACTGTTTTCTTGATATTCAAGGAGAGTCCTTTCTTTGCACTCTCTGTTACTCTGACAAAAACTCTCCAGTACTTTTAGAGGATATATATATATATATATATATATATATATATATATATATATATATATATATATATATATATATATATATATATATATATCATCTAAAAGTACTGGATAGTTTTTGTCATAGACCATAACTTTAGGAAGGGAAAATTCCAACTGCACTCCCCGAGGTCTTCTCCTTCTTCTTCTTCAGCGTTCGGAGCCATTGAGGTTCTTTGCTGCAGATACAATCTGTCTCCATTCGTCCCCGAGGTAGAGGAAGAGAAACACACCACGGTGTGGCTAACACAGCTCTGGGGACCAAGTATCCACCGGAATAAGTGGACAACTCTGCAGCTGAGCAGAGCAAGACACTCACTTGTCATTAAAGTCGGAAATGGCTGTCAAAAGCAGAGGTAAAAGACCACCGTGTGGATGTGGAAGGCATGGGGCAACCACCACATTATCTTCCCAAGACTTCATGGCGAAACATGTAACAGAGTTAGTGAACGACGTCAATGGCTGTCTTACGACATCCTCGTCCGGTAGGGACAGTCATGAGCCACAGGTGACACCTGATCGTCATCCAGCTACTGGTGGCAAAATCATAAATAAAATAAATACATTTAGAGTAGGAACATGGAATGTTAGGACATTAAATGAGCTAGGAAAGGTGAACAATGTTCTAAGAGAGATAGATAGCATGAAAATGAATATACTAGGCGTTTGTGAAATGAGGTGGAAGGGATCGGGCAAAATTATAGCTTACAACCACACAATAATTTATTCTTTAGGGGATACACATGAAAAAGGTGTAGAAATAATACTTGACGAAGAAACAGCCAAGTCACTTAATGGATACTGGTGTAATTTCAGATAGATTTATTATGGTCAAAGTCAATGGCAAACCAATAGATATAAATATTATACAAGTATATGCACCAACAACAAGCAGCAGTGATGAAGAAATACAACACTTTTACGACGAAATAGAAATGGCGATGGCTCAAATTGGATCATAAGAAATAAAATAATTAATACTTGGAGATTTTAATGCAAAAGTAGGAAAGGGGAAAATGGAGGATGTAGTGTGGAATTGTGGTTTAGGTACAAGAAATGAAAGAGGGGAAAAGCTAATAGAATGGGCAAATATCAATGATATGATAATTGGAAACACATGGTTTAAACACCATAAAAGACGACTATGCACATGGAAATGCTCTGATGAGAAAAATCGATACCAAATTGACTACACACTAATTAATAAAAGATTTAGACATGCTTTAATGAATGTAAAGACAATGCATGGTGCTGACTGTAATAGTGATTATGTACCACTATGTGGACAAATAAAAGTAAGATTAAAGAGAAGGACACCATCTTCATACTTATATTCTCTAGATATTCATGTCTTTCGGGATTTAAAGTTTGAAGAATGACTTCTTAATGCTCCTATGTAAAACGTCTATTAAAATTCACATAGGTGCTTTAAATCTAATTTCTTATAAAGTCATATTAACCACGAATATAATTCTCATAAGTCTCATTTCATTTCCAATTTCTCTAAGGCTTCTTTATCTTTTGTTTTTGTAGTTATATAATGCCGGACACGTCAAAGGGTAGAGAAAAGACACAGAGAAACACCCTGGTCCTCCAGGTTAGGGTTTGAAGCGTGAGATTAACATCCCCACCTTTGTAAACACTATTTTGTTACGAAACAGATACATAAGCCTCGAATTCGGACTGACTTATTTGGACAACGACCTCGGAACGTTAAAGGACTCTTGAGATTTGGAACATGGAATGTATGGTCACTATATCGAGCTGGAGCGGCTGAAGAACTACCCCGGGAGCTGGTTGAATATCAAATGGATATAACAACAATTCAAGAAATAAGGTGGCCAGGAGAGGGTACTTAAGAGCAAAATGGAATGATTGTAATATATGGAGGAAACACCCAAAATAAACATGAATTAGGAACAGGTTTTGTCATCAAAAAGATTTGTGGGGGAACGTTCTAAACTTTAAAGCTGTTAATGACAGAATTAGTAAATTACGAATAAAAGTTAAATAGAAAAATATAACGATGATTAATGTACATGCACCTACTGAAGAGAAAGAAGATGACGATAAAGAAGACTTTTATAATGTTTAGGAAGATATCATAGAAGAAACCTCCAAACAGGACATCCTGATTGTGCTGGGAGACTTCAATACAAAAATAGGTAGAGAGCAAACTGATAAAAAAAAGTTTCTGGTATGGAAAGCCTACTTACAACTTCAAATGATAATGGATGGAGAGTCATCAACCTGGCAGAAGCCAAAGGACTGCAGATTAGCAGTACCTGACTACAAAGAAAGGATATACACAAACAAACTTGGAAATCATGTGACAAGAGAACCTATAATCAAATAGATCACATGTTAATTAACAACAGAAATGCATCAAACATACAACAAGTTAGAAGTTATAGAGGAGCTGAGTGCCACAGCGACCACATACCCGTTAGTAGTATAGTACGAGCTAAAGCCCGTGCATTTTTGTGGAGGTGGAGAACTATATAAATCAACAATTTATCGATTTCCCACCACAATCTGCAATCTATTTATAGCTCTGATCGATTTTTCTCCACAAAGGGTGATAACTCCTTTGTTATTAAAGTAGCATAGTGGTGATCAAGTGACCCCCTGTAAATATAGGTGCGTCTAGTATGCAACATTTAAAATAACAAACAAATGATCAAAACAAGGTATGTAATAATGTTAATAAAACATATATAGAAAAAGGAAAACAAAAGTACATACTCAAGTGACTTCTTAAATTACATTTGAGGGTGTGAAATGACGTGGTCAAGCGTTGGTCAAGTAGTGGTCATGTGGTCGAGTGACCGCTTAAATTGTAGAGGAGAGTACGTGTAGTGAAACGATGGTGATTAAAGTGATCGCTGACGTGGTCAAGAGGTGGTCAAGTAGTGGTCAAGTAGTGGTCAAGTGGTTGAGTGATCACTTAAATTGTCGAGGAAAGTACGTGTATCGACATGGCGGTGGTTATGGTGGCAGATGACGTGGTCAAGTAGTGGTCAAGTAGTGGTCAAGCATTATTCAAGTGGTCAACTGACCCCTTAAATTGTAGGGGATGGTACTGTAGTAAAATGGTGGTGGTTAAAGTGAGCGATGACGTAAGAGGTAGTCAATGTGATCAATCGATGTGTAGTTTGAGTATACAACATTTAACATAAAACATGAAACAATAACAACAGCAATACAGAAAACAAAAAATATAACATTTCCGCATGAATTTTATTGGTAGACAACAGCTATTCGGTTTCAACACCTAAAGCTGGCGTCGTGCATGTTCAAAAGGGATCATAGGGCCTTCGTTATGGTTTCTAAACAACATCCTAGAGAGAACTCCACCAGCTTGTAAATATAGAAAGTGATACTGGCGATTGATTCAACATAGTATTTAGTATCTGGTCTAACTAGACCCGCTGAATTGACCAAATCTACAGCATTCACTTTTGCCACAAACGCCTCGAAATCAGACCTATTGGATAATAAAAAGGGTATATCGAACAATGACGAATTATTCGGCCATGCGTGGTAGAACCGTAGGGCTTGTGTCTCTCGATGCCTCAGTATTGTATGCAAGCTGACGACAATTTTAAAATGAGAGGTCTGGGCATTGAAGATCGGGAATAAACGGGAACCTCAATCAATGGTGGCATGAGTATCCGGTCGGTTAAAATATGTCCATTCAGACAAATAACGACCACACCGTATATGTGATCTAAGCGTGTCCCGGTTTTCAATATAAACATGTCTAACATCCGGGGGTAAAACCCGCAGCGAAAGACATTCACCAGATGATGCTGCTGCTGATGATGTGGCTGATGCTGATGGTGGTTGTGCGTCACTCGGTAAGGCAATAGATGTTGACTGATTTTGAGTCGATTTCATGTGTGATGATAATTCCTCATTTGCGTTCAGTAAGGTAATAGATGATGCTGTTTGAGTGTCTGTAACTATCGACAAGGGACTAGCTACTGATTGGTTATTGTTAACTGGTGAAAAGCTACCTGCCGGTATTTGATTGTTTGTAAAATGCGACAATCCATCATTCGATGCTTGTTGTTTAGTTGACTTTCGGCGTTTACCAGTAGGTTGTTCGTCTGTGATCGGTTCTCTACTTCTCTTGCGAGTTGCATCTTGGTCATTGTTAGTTGTTGTTTCATGCTCGATCTTCACGTGTCGCCTTAAGGTATCTTTCCTGGTATAAATAAGATCACAATAAAGACAATTAAAAACATCTCCAGAATGACTACTCGCAACATGTCGTAATAAACCATCAGGACGTGTGACGGATTTATTACAGAGAGTACATCCGTGCCTCTGTGTAGTTGCCATTCTCGGATGAAATGACCGAACTTCAGAGTCGTTTCATTGAGGTTGTCCAGACATACATAGAACCAACTTGTAAGACGAAGAAATTACTCTACTAACTGATTCGTAAATATGAATTTGCGTTCTTAGTCAAAGATGTTCCAAAGGAAAACAAGTATACCTTCTTCGGAAATGTTGCAGATACGATTTTTTCTGATAATCACATCAATTGAGGTCGGTTAATAATGTTAATGTCTTTGGGTGGACATTTGAGTAAAAAACTAGTGAATTCCTTGTACAATAGTGCTGTGTATGTCGAACAAATTGAAAGAGTATTCGCGTATTCAACTGGAACATATATATTTCAAAAGACACGATTGTTAACTTCCGATGAATTAGAAAATCTGTTGAAATTATTTTGAATAAACTTCAAAACACACCCTTCCTCGTTTATTGTGAGCACTCAAATGACTTTGCAATCGTTTCCTCACCAAATTGTCTGTGCTGTGCGTGAGTGGGAGTTGTATACACGAAAATAGTAGTTGATGGTACTAGTTTTCTAGTATCCAAAGAGAGAAATATCTCGTCCAGACTTATAAAAAGTAGGAAAAGTTGTCAACCAATCTGGGGAAATGTCGGCCAAATACAGAAATATCTCAACCAAACATATAAAAAAATAGGAAAATTGTTAACCAAACGGGAAAGATATTGACCAAGTAGGGAAATGTGTTACTCAAAGAGGAAAAATAATGACCAAGTAACGAAATGCATCGCTCAAACTTATGAAAACTAGGAAACTTTGTTACCCAAAGGGAAAAAAACCTTGGTCAAGTAGGAAAATCTGTTAGCCAAAGGTGAAAAATGACGGCCAAATACAGAAATAGCTCATCCACACTTATTAAAACTAGGACAATTTGTTAGCCGAAGAGTAAAAATATTGCCTAAGTAGGAAACTTTGATAGCCAAATGTGAAAAATATCACCCAAAGAGAGAAATATCTTATCCAACATCTTTTTGGTATAGCTATAAATACAGATCTCAGCATATCACTGGGTAAATATCCACTGCTGTAAATATCATTCAACATTTTGGTTAATATATCTACTCCAAATTCTCCCAAAGTTCTAATTCTTCAATTGTGATTTCATCTGGCCCAACTATTTTTCCTTTCTTCATACGTTTCATAGCGTCTGCGACTTCTTCTTTCAGAATAGGTGGACCTTCTAAGTTACTATCTTCTGTTAATTCTTCTCTTTCTCCATCATATAATTCTCTTATATACCCATTCCACCTCTTCATTATAGCACCTTCCTCTAATAATATCTTTCCTGTTTTTGATTTCAAACACCCTGTATTTATTCTTATTTTTCTTCCTGTAAACTCACTGATTTGTCTGTGCATATTTTTTGTATCTTTAATGGAATTTAATTCAATTTTTTTTTTGCATTGCTCGTTTAACCAACTTTCTTTAGCTTTCCCACATTTATATTTTATTTCTTTATTTAGCTTAGCGTACTCTTGTTTGCCATTTTTATTCTGTTTTCTTTTGTCCATCAGTCTTAAGATTTCTTCATTCATCCATTTTTTTCTTAGCTATTTTGCCTCTCTCCGGTAATACTTCTTTTCTAGTTTGATGAATGGAGTCCCTTAACATTTCCCATTGTTCATTTATACTATGTATTTTAGCTATTGCATTGCATCTATTTTTCACAGTCACTCTGTATTGTTCTTGCATTTCTTTATCTATTTTCAGAACCTCTTTATTAAGTCTCATGTTCTTAACCATTTTTCCCCATCTCTTTAATCTTACTTTTATTTGTCCACATAGTTGTACATGATCACTATTACAGTCAGCACCAGGCATTGTCTTTACATTAATTAAAGCATTTCTAAATCTTTTATTAATTAGTATGTAGTCAATTTGGTTGCGTATTTTCTTATCAGGGCTTTTCCATGTGTACAGTCGTCTTTTATGGTGTTTAAACCATGTGTTTCCAATTATCATATCATTGATACTTGCCCATTCTATTAGCTTTTCCCCTCTTTCATTTCATGTACCTAAACCATAATTCCCCATTACATCCTCCATTTTTCCCTTTCCTACTTTTGCATTAAAATCACCAAGTATTATTTTTATTTCTTGTGATCCAATTTGAGCCAACACCATTTCCATTTCGTCATAAAAGTGTTGTATTTCTTCATCACTACTGCTTGTTGTTGGTGCATATACTTGTATAATATTTATATCTATTGGTTTGCCTTTGATTGTTACCATAATAACTCTATCTGAAATACACCAGTATCCATTTTTTTTCGTCTAATATTATTCCTACACTTTTTTCATGTGTATCCTCTCCAGAATAAATTATTGTGTGATTGTCAGCTATAATTTTGCCCGATCCCTTCCATCTCATCTCACTAACGCCTAGTACATTCATTTTCATGCTATCCATCTCTCTTAGAACATTGGTCAACTTTACTAGCTCATTTAAATGTCCTAACATTCCATGTTCCGAATGTAAATTTATTTATTTTAGTTATGATTTTGCCATCAGTAGCTGGATGACGGTCTGGTGTCACCTGTGGCTCATGACTGTCCCTACCGGACGAGGATGTCCTAAGATATCCATTAACGTCGTTCACTAACTCTGATATATGTTTTGCCATGAAGTCTTGGGAAGATAATGTGGTGGTTTCCCCTTGCCTTCCACATTCACATGGTGGTCTTTGAATTCTGCCTTTGACAGCCATTTCCGACTGTCAGGACAAGTGAGTGCCCTGCTCTGCTCAGCTGCAGAGTTGTCCACTTATTCCGGTGGATACTCGGTCCCCAGAGCTGTGTTAGCCACACCGTGGTGTGTTTACATCCTCTACCACGGGGAGGTGCAGTTGGGATTTTCCCTTCCTAAAGTTATGGTCCATGACCAGAACTCTCCAGTACTTTTAGAGGATAGAGGATAGATATACTTTTTATTTCGTTGAAATTAAAACAAAGCTCATATGCTTGATATCCAACGAACCTGTTTCTGTCTTGAAAGAGAATAACATCAAACGGCACTACGAGATTAAACATGCAAATAAGTTCTATAAATACAAAGGGCAGTTTCGATAAGACCAAGTAAATGACTTTTAAAAAAACATTTCTGCACAACAAAGGATAATTACTAGAGCGGGTTCAGAGTCAACATGCTATGTAAAAGCTAGTTATCTTCTTCTTCTTCTTCTTCCGATATCGAGGCTCATGTATTTGTTTCGTAACAAAGAAAGGTTTTTACAAAGGTGGGGATGTTAACCCCACGCTTCAACCCCCAACCTGGAGGACCAGGGTGTTTCTCTTTGTCTGTTCTCTACCCTTTGACCTGTCCGGCTTGGGAGGCCCTGCTGGTAGCTACGCTACCGCCGGCATAGCTCTCAGGGTCATTGAGAAACTCAAGCTCCCCCACCACGACAAGCTAGTTATGCGGTATTTAAAAAAAAAACAAAAAAAAAAAAAAAAACGAAACCATATTCAGATGGTGAAATGGTTAAGGGATGTTTGGAGAGCGTCGTTGAAACTCTGTGTCCAGAAAAGAAGAAGGATTTCTCAAAAAATAAGTTTGTCTCGTCAGGCTATTACTAGGCGTGTGGACAACATTGGAAAATATATTGAAGATAATTTGAAAAGTCGAGCATCCGAGTTTATATTTTATGCTCTAGCAGTGGATGAAAGCACAGATATGGCAGATACTGCCCAACTGGCAATTTTTATCGTGGGTGTTGATCATCATGATCTTCTTCCACTTCTACCGTCAAGCGTCGTGAGGAGGAATAATTTGCGTTCCAGCGCCCGGTGGGTGGCACTGGATAGTGTCATTCCGTGTGGCTGTACAATGTCTTTGATGTCGTCAATACATTTTCTTCTTGGACGTCCTCTTGGTCTCGTCGCAGATGATCTTTGATGTAAGGCCAGTGATGGTAGTTGCTGGTGTTGCATTCTAACAACATGGCCAAACCACTTGATCTTCTGTCTTTCAATAAATGTGGCACAAGGTGTTGATCCCACAGTCTGTCAGATAATAGCATAATAGTTGACATCCATTTTAAAAAGACAGAAGAATTAGCGGCGCTGTATCCACCCAAGGACACTACTAAGTTACGAGATTTGTTAGAAGCAGTTACATCGACATTGAATTGCTTTTTTGTTACAACTTAACAACTTATCGGGCTTAACAACGGATGGTGCCCCAGCAATGATTGGGAAACTAGAAGGTTTAGTAAAATTGATTGAAAATGAGGCCTCCAAAGTCGGTAACACTTCAATGCTAAATTTTCATTGCATTAATCATCAGGAGAATTTATGTTTGAAGGCCCTCAAAATGGACAATGTCATGAAAGTGGTCGTCAAAATAGTGATCTTCATGAAGTCGAACGGGTTGAATCACCGTCAGTTCCAAGAATTTCTAGTCTTTGGACTCAGATTATCATGACATTACATTTCATGCAAAACTAAGATGGCTGACCCGTGCCAAATTGTTGAACATATTTGCAACACGAAATACAATCATTCTTTGCAAGAAAGTCGAAAAGTATCCCAGAGTTTGAAGACAAAGAGTGGATTTGCGACTTTGCATTTCTGGTCGATATAACTAGCCACCTAAATGACGTTAATACTCATCTACAAGAGAAAGGTAAATTAATTAACAAGATGTTTTTTTTTTCTCCATTAAACCAGGAAGCGTTTGAGCACGATCTCACCTACCCGGAAGCGACTATGTGGTCGAAGTTGTAGCACGCGTGCTTATTTACTTTAATTAATAACAACAATTTAAAAAAAATAGGTGCGTGGCCCGGCAGGAAATATTATTTCCGAAATTTGTCACCAAACTTTTTTCACGGCGGGCCGGATAACTGACAAAATGACGAGCGTGGGCCTGATAACTAACAACATAACGAGCGTGGGCCTGATAACTGACAAAATGACGAGCGCGGGCCGGATACTCATTCTGTACAATACTTGCGCCGTCTCCGTGGCGAAGGTCTTACGGATGCGGTTTGTAATCCCGTATACACTCGTTCGACATACAGCTCCGTGCGATTTCAGAAACGAAATCGTCTTGAATACGTCTTAATTCTTCTGTGATTCTTCTCTTCTTTGGATCAACGTCTTTACTTGTTGACGCCATGGTTACGTAATACCTCAAATACACATAATAAATATTCACATAACAAATACCCACATCAAAATAATATTAATAATCTATATTAATCATACCTTTCTCGCTGATGTTCTCAGCCAATATCCAACCAATATTATTTCTTCCTTCAACAACATCCACTCAGAGAAATATCAGGAACAGAGAGTTTATATCTAATACCACAAGGTCTTTTCACAAACTAAACGACCATGGTTCCTACATTCTATGGTCCATAATATTCCCTTTACGAATGTTCATGTTCAAGTCACTGGAGTAGAACTAGCCAGGTTAATAAGTTCACAAGGTACACATATTCATTCTGCTAAATGTTCCGGAATTGGGAGTATCCAGTGCGACATTCCTCAAGCGGTGAAATATACCTGATAATAAATTTCCTCAGAAGTTATGAATATCCACAGGGCAGATTAACTTCAGGAGTTATAAATGGCCATAGTTCAGATAAAGTTCAGACCTTATAAGTATCCATAGGGCTGGTAAACTTCAAGAGTCATAAATATCCATAATGATACCAGTCAAGGATGGAAATTATCCATACATGACAAACGACGGGCAGTAATAAGTTTCAGGCGGTGAAAAATATCCACGATTATGCCGTTCAGGTGTTCAGTATGTCCTCACAGATAAAGTTGAGGTTTTAAAAATATCCAGGTGGAAACAGTCCATGTTTTGTAAATGTCCATCTGGATAACTGCCAGGTTTCGACAATGTTCATAACCCTTCTCCTGAATTTAACAACTAGCAAACACAATTAAAAACATCTCCAGAATGACTACTCGCAACATGTCGTAATAAACCATCAGGACGTGTGAAGGATTTATTACAGAGAGTACATCCGTGCCTCTGTGTAGTTGCCATTCTCGGATGAAATGACCGAACTTCAGAAGATCAGAAATGAAGACATCATGATTAAAGTGGTGGTTATAGCTGCGCTAGATGTTATTAGAAGGCAGCATGACCGAACTTCAGAAGATCAGAAATGAAGACATCATGATTAAAGTGGTGGTTATAGCTGCGCTAGATGTTATTATAAGGCAGCAAGTACAATGGTTTGGCCTGCAAGTAGGTTACCAACTAACAGTATGCCACAACAAGCAATGATGTACAGACCAGAGGGAAACAGAGAAAGAGACAGACCACATAAGCGATGAACGAAGGTAATAGCAGAGTCCATGGGAATATCAATACATGAAGCCCATAAGCAGGCACTCTCCCGCTGTGTATACTTCACCTCGACACCGCAAGGTACAAGAGGAACAAGATGATATGAGATAATGAGTCTGTATATGTGCGTGTGTTGTGAATGTGTGTACATGTTGTTTGTTTTCTGTGTGTCTGTATATGCTTGTCCCATTAGTTTCTTTATCTCTGTATTATAGCTTCCATTTTATGTTATCAATGTGCCTAGATACTTGCATGTCTGTTATTGTGCTAAATTAGTAGCATTTACTTTCACTGTACAATTAGGCAGAATCTGTTTCTGCGGTATTGCCTTTACATCTTTCTTCCTATGCTACTAGATGAGACCCATTATTTCACATTGTACAGCCATCGTATCGATCATATTTGTAGTTGTTTTTCTGATTTGTGAAGTTTCTTCTAATTAACAAAAAACAAGCTATATCGTTTCGTGTCGCCATGAACCAAACTCATAAGAATATATCACTGGCCATCGATCACGAACACAATGATACTTCTCAGTTTTTATACGCACTAATCAGAAGTAGAGAGGATGGTACATTCACATCATCAGTGTACATAAGAAAAAAAACCAGAGTAGATCCGAACCTAAATGTCTACAGATGTGCACCACCTAAATGTCCACAGCTATGCATCGCCTAAATATCCACAGCTGTGCACCACCTAAATGTCTACAGCTGTGCATCACCTAAATGTCTACAGCTGTGCATCTGTTCAGTGTTCGCATCTGTTTCAGAAGGTACCTGTTTCGGTCGTTGCATTTTGCTGGGACTTCCATAACAAGCGATGCATTGGATTTTGACTTCAGGCAGACAAAGTGTTTTTAACAGTGCACTGTTCACTACGCATCACTTAAAGTGACTAAGACAAGCACCAGGCTAAACGGCAGCCTGAGAAGTGGGGAGGTGTGGTGTAACCACTTCACCGCGGAGTCTCCTTTTGAGTTTAGAAAACAAGTGGCAGGCTTTGAAGAAGGGAAGTAACTGCTTTACAGATTGTCAGAGTTATATTCAATGATTTATTCCCTTTACGGGTGTTTCTTTTTCTGAAAAAAAAAAAAAAAAGCATTTTGAAAAACACAACGATGAAGAGACACTTTTACAGAAATGCCTGCAGTTTCCTATATTTCAGTATCGGTAACCACATCCCTATCCTTAAAGCTGGACAAAAAGTGAATACGTGAGTGTGTGGCGCGATACTGTGAGCTGTGAGTTTCGTGTGAAGTTCTTTTGAATCTGCCCAAGTTTTTTTTGGAACGTGACTGCATGTTCGGAGCGATGGCAGGTGACTATGTCCCAGAGTTGACCGATTGTTGCCTTATGCAGAAATGCGTGGCTTCTGGGCTTCTGATTGACTGCCACTGCCGTCAGTGATGAACTGTATTTTCGTGGACTGTGTGGGTGAACATCTAGGAAACATCCAGATAGGAAAATGACTGCCGATTCCATCAGAGATGAACTGGGTGTTTCGTGGGGGACTGGTGTGTTGACATTCTGGCGGCGGCATTATGCACAGTGTATCTGTGCGGGCTGTTTTCTGTCGAGATTCCTGTCTTTTCCACTTTTGACATTGGGCAGTGGGGAGCGTTTTGTGGTGTGATATTCACTGGCACAGGAACGGAACATAATGCTGTGACTAACTAACTAACTAACTAAAGTGAATACTCTGCAAACTTTCCATCATCCTCCACGAAGCGAAAGGTAGACCTACGAAGTCGTGGCAGATACTCTGAGGTAATCCCGAGGTTTCAGAAGTGATCAGACGCTGTGGTATACATCTCGACGGCTCGGCAGCTGGCGCTGATCGAGTTGACTGTTTTGTGCGAATCAAAAGTAGAGGAACAGTACACATACAAGATGGAAAAGTACAGTAACAAGATTGAAAGTCTGAGACAGGTCGCGTATTTAGTCAGATGTTTCGACCAAAGATATGGCCGCCAGAGTCCTGGTTGTAAACTCCTCGTACAATGTGCTGAAGCAATTGTGTATAAAGGAACATCAAGAACTCTGACCCTAAAATTGATGGGCCAAGCGGTGGAGAGGACCTCGTGCCGGTTATGGGTTGTGTCATCCCATGCTAAGTAGTGTCATTTCATGTGACTGAACAATGTCTTAGATGTCGTCGATTCGTGTTCTTCTCGGGCTTCTCCTTGCTCTCCTGTCAGATAATTTTGTGTGTAGCGCCAGTAATGGTATCTGAAGGTGTTGCATTCTAACAAGATGGCCGAACCATTTGATCTTCTGCCCTTGAGTCTATGTGACAAACGGTGTTAGTTAGTTAGTTAGTTAGTTAGTCGACAGATCATCCTCATTGCACATCGAACCATTCAGTCCATAAGTGCTTGGATCCCCTCCTCAGCAAAATCCGCAGCGTGTAGCGGCTAACGACGCCAGTTCTATGTTGGTTTATCAATCTTCTCTGGCTTCTTGCGTAGTGTTCTTGTTTGGACACCCCTCTTTTAATGTGCTGCTCTCGCAGTCTGGCCATGGTTGTAGATTCACAGTCATCACTTGGTTCTCGCAAAAGTCTTACTTCTCGTAGAGCATTCAGAATGTCAGCTTGGTCCATGGCGCGTCCGCCCTCCACAGTAGCCTCTCCTGCGAGCTTCTCAGCCCGCTCATTTCCTTGTACTCCCGCATGCCCTGGCACGAAGATGAAACTAATCTTTGCCAGCCGAGACCGCTCCAGAGACAGCAACCATTCTCTTCGGATCGACACCTCCTCTATTCTCTTGATCATGTTCATTGAGTTGCTAAGGAAACAAGCCCTAGTGAATGTCTGTGTCTCGAGCCATGTTATTGCTTTACTTACTGCCATGACTTCCATGGTCAGGCTACTTGTGGTTTCAGTGAAAGCACCAGAGTCCTCCTTCACAATTCTCCCTCCGGCCCGAGCTGTAAAGGCCCATGAGCTTCTCACATGTCGGACGACCGACCCATCTGTGTAGGTGACCGCATATGGGTCGGTCGTCCGACATGTGAGAAGCTCATGGGCCTTTACGGTGTTAATCTCATTGTCTGTCTGATAACATAATTTCTTACTCGGTCTCGAATAGTTAAGTTGACAGCTCTTCTCAGACACCGCATCTCAAAGGTATATAATACATATGAATATACAATTGATTATTTTTCGTTTTGCAGAAAAGGGATGTTTGAGTGTTTCAATATGGATGATATTTGATATACAAAGGCACTACCTCTTTTTACAACTAATTTTGATTTAAATATTGAGCAAAATCCACTACTGGCAACGTTGATCGTATTCTGGTGTGAACCTAAGGCCTATCCACGTCAATGTCCTCGAACGACAACTAGCCAAACAACATTCCCATATGTATGGCACGTTACACCCACCTTGGGTATTCATGATGCCCATGTTAAACATTGCCTCAGCGAGTCATGTATTATTGATTATTATTCATGCGTTTTAATGCTTATTGTTCTTTTGTTGTCAAAGAATTGCTTCATGAGAGATATTGAATGAAAGAATGTATGAGAGGAAATAGAGAAAAAGGGCAGAATGTCAGACGGGCCTGCGTGCCCAATTCTTAACCCTTTGAAAATAAAGATTTACTACTACTACTACTACTACTACTACTACTACTACTACTACTACTACTACTACTACTACTACTACTACTACTACTACTACTACTACTACTTCTACTACTACTGCTGCTGCTGCTGCTGCTGCTGCTACTGCTACTACTACTACTACTACTACTACTACTACTACTACTACTACTACTACTACTACTACTACTACTACTACTACTGCTGCTGCTGCTGCTGCTGCTGCTGCTGCTACTACTACTACTACTACTACTACTACTGTCGAAGCACTAAACTCGAGTTTCGCTCTCGTTTGAGCTCGTAAGTAGTGCATATACTTGACCGACACGGAAACAAACCCCGGATCACTGGCGTGTGAAGCGGGTGTGTAACCACTAGAACACGTGGCACACGCTGGACACGACCAAATTATCGCAACATAATATTACGTCACCCATCGTAGGTTATAGCTCTGATTGTGATTTCTCAGGCCTGTGGTGTTAGTCCCATATTGTTAAGTCGGTAAGTTAATAAGTAAGTCAGAATAACTGTAGAAAATAACTAAATATAACAACTTGAAACCAGTTTATTTTTATGCACACATTGTCCCTTTATTTCTCAACATAATTTCTACCAACATTGATGCATTTATCCAATCGTTTTATCAGTCCTCCCAAACCGGCTGCATGGAACTGCGTGCTCTGATTTCTAAACCACGTTTTCACTTCATATTCAACTTCGGCGTCACTCGCGAAATGTCTCCCGCCAAGGTTAGTTTTCAGTGGACTTAGCCCATAGCGATGTGACATAAAGCGGTGTATAGCTAGGTAGAAAAACGTTACGATGGCGAGTCAATAAGTAAGTCACACAGTTCTGTGGGATAGCAGGTAAATCAAGACAAAGCACGCAGTTCTATGCAACCGGTTTGGGAGGCCTGTTAAATCGATGGTATAAATGCATCAATGTTGGTGGAAATTATGTTGAGAAATAAAGGGACTATGTATGTATAAAAATAAACTGGTTTCAAGTTGTTATCATATTTAGTTATTTTTCTACAGCCATTTGTGACTTACTTTTTAACTTACCCTCGTATAAACTATTTGCACTCAAGGAAGGATGTCGTCAAATTCATGAGGGCTGCCTTTACTTGCCAAGACATTTCCTGGTAAGCACATTAGGCTGGCTCCACCTGGAAGCCCTGGTCTTTGTTTTACACATGCGCCTCAGTGTCAGTTTGAGCTCATGATCATGGCGTCGGCAGGCAAGCTGGCTAACCAGTGCGCGACTACGGCTCCCTTCGACAGTACTCTTGCATTGTGTGTAATGATAGTTAGTTGCATATCCTTTACAGGACGTAGCATTCAAACCCAACATATTTTGGCTGTGTGTGATTTCTGGGCAAGTTTACGTTTTCTAGTTTTTCTTTGCTTTCCGTATCATTTCATAAAGAACCAACGTAAGGCGGTCTGCTGCCAAAACGCTCACAGCTGTGTTTCGAACGCAGTATGCAGGATTACCAACTGCGTCGGCAACACCATGGCCACGGAGCCGGCATGTGTTATGTACATTTGTTATACATGTCTGGTAAGGAAATATTATGAGTAAGTGAAACAGCACCTCCCCCCCCCCCCCTCCCCCCCCCACTTCCCCCCCCCCCCCCCCCCCCCCCCCCATCTTTTATGAAAATGACCCAGCACAAGACAAAACCTGAAACTTCTGAAAACAATGTATTACTTTTTGCCGCCTATAAAACCTATATAGCGGACACGCTGGTGCTTGCCTGCTTGCTTGCTTGTGTTTGTTGGCTTGAGCTCCAACGCGAAGTCCTGTATGTCTGATGAATGCATCCTGTTGTCCAACATCAGTGTGATGTAATACAGGACCTGAGGTTTGCGTGAGTATCTGTTGTCCCGTGTCTGGCTTATTGGTGTGCAGACTGGTGGTTCCTCGCCGTGCAGACAGACACTTTCCGACTTCGGAGGAACACGCTGGTGTAACAGTTAAAGTATTACGCTATCAATACGCATGAGCGCTATGGGACACGTGTTCAATACCAGATCTCGTCATTCGCTACGGGAGGGAAAAACTTGCCATATATATCTCTGTGCACTTAGGACTAAAACATGTGATGGTCCTAATACTTCACATATCCACAGCAGATTACTTTTACGGGACGTGATTTGTGTCTCCATAAACCTCATAAACCATTAGAACAACATCAGCAGCTGTGCGTGACGTGCAGTTCTAAAGTTAGAAGGGAATTCCCCATTGTCGTAGAACTAGTTAGACAAGGTGGAAATTAGAAACATTGAATAGGGACGAAAACTTAGACTAATTATTACCACATAACACCATGCTTTTGCTAAAGGCACAAGTATATTTCAAACATGGCACGTTGAACTGATCAACCAATACCTATTCAGTTATGAATGGTATGACTTTGATTGAGAGCCTTGGTATCGCAGCGGTTAGCATGATTGCCTAGCCCTCCCGGTGGCCATGTGGTTGAATCCCAGCCTCAACAGGGATATTTGTAAAGTTAATGTGGCGTCCAAGATCGACTTAGCCTAAAATGGGTACCATGAAATTTTCTTGGCAGTAAAGATTGATTTTGATTTAACTTTTGATTTAACTTTATTTTAAAAGGGTAACAAACTGGGCACGCAGGCCCGTCTTACATTCGCCCCTTCCAATCTTTCGTTCATTAGTAGTTCGTGATGCATAGGGGGGAAAAACATTGTCAAATGAATATTGAAAACGTAAGTAATGCATATTACAACCAACTACCAACCCCCAGGCACATATACATTCCTATCCCCACATACACATTCCACCACCTACACACACATCCCCACCACACATACACACACACATCCCCCACTCACCCACATATCCCTCAACCCACAGACACCCACTCAACCACACATCCTCAACCCACACCTCCTAAACCTACCCACACGCATACACCCCTCATCCACACACACACATCCCTCACCCACACACATCCCCCTCCCACACACATCTCCCCATCTGTCATGATTTCACTGTAAATTAACTATCTGATGATAAAAATTACCAAAGACAGTCTGTGATCACAGCTGCAAGTTGTTTACTTCTAGTCGGTGGGATGAAACAGTCCCGTCGGTTTTGAAAATTCTCTGGGAGACGGGAAATGACAGGAAATTGTATGCACATGTTGAAACAGGGGAATCAACTTCTGCTTTCGTTGTACCAAGGGGAAGATAAACTACTCTTGTGACATTTATTAAACACAAGGGAGAGAACTTATTTTGAAATGGATAATCTGCCTTTGAAATAACTGACGTATTGACATCAAAGAAGTCACGTGACCAATTCAAGGCTGTTTGGCAAAAACATGCTTTGTTTACAGCTAGTGCAACTCAGAGAATTGACTGGGGCGGACGTGCCTTGTCACTGAAGTTATAGATTTGAAAAATGTCTACCGTGAGCGGGATTAATTAAATTTAATTTACACGTGCCTGTCATGGCAAACTGTGGATGTGATTTCGTAGAACTGCGGTGCTGCATAAGGTAAACATATGGTGTAGTTAGGCCTGGTTAATTTAGGCAGTAGCACGGTGGAAACTGGCTAGAGTAGGGAAGTGATGATAAGCTCTGTTAGTTGAGAATAGAGTAGGGAAGTGATGATTAGCTCTGTTAGTTGAGAATAGAGTAGGGAAGTGATGATAAGCTCTGCTAGTTGAGAATAGAGTAATGGTGGATAATTGGGAGACGGGGAAATTGTCCAATAGTGGGGTGCTCCCTGGGGGTTCCGCACTCTGTTTGTTGGTTTTTTCTTGTTGTGGCCTGATGCGGACCTATGTGATGAGCTCACCTGTCCCTGACAGAGTTTGGTTCACTGTATTTTTCTGAGCAAGGCCAGTGGCCTACGATCATCTAATAAGGATCAGTGACGGGGTGGCTTTCACCAGGTGTGTTCTCTATTTTATAGGTTCCTTCTGGTTGGGATGAAGAACACAGAAACATTGAAAATTCAGATCCCGGATATGTTTGGTGCAGGAAGATTGGTCAGCAACTTTCTCACTGGGCCTATGCTAGAAAGGGTTGATAATACATTGCTCGGTGGAGCTGAATAGTATAAGTACCCTACCGGATACATACTGAGAACATTAGTGAGAATATTTCACCATACCTGTGGACAGCAACATAGTAATGGGGTTTGGTTGTCATACCATTCGTGAATAAACCAGTGGTGATTGATGTGCATGCCACTTATTACCAGAACAGTAGGGATTGATTGTCACACTATATGACACCAATACATTGGAGAATGTTAGGTCCACTTAACAAGGAAACCTAGAACATTAAGACTTTATCTGGGAAATAAACGATCTATTTTAGACTATGTACAATACTTGTCGTAAGAGTGAAAACTTTAGAACATTTCTTAAGAAGTAAGAATGTTATATTCATGGGACAGTGTTCCGCTATTCATTGTGCAGGAATTGTGTGGTCTCAGTTCTATGAACTATTAGGAACAGTTTATTTTTAGGAACAAAAATAGTAGCAGTCCCAGACTGTATATTGGAGTCGGGATCAGGCCTCGTGGTTATCAAAGCTCCTGGAGGTGGACAATGTCTAGCGGGAGAGACGCAGCCTTTGGTGAGGTTCATTGTGATGATCCTTGTGATGTCGTGTAATCCTTGCCTTGATGAGTGGACTCTGATCCTGAACTTTGTGGTCTGATTTCTACATTTACACTAGAATTTACTACACACATTGTCTTCACACACACTTCTCACACACATACTCTTTGTTTTAATAAATTATTTTGTATTTGTTTGTTAAAGCTAGAGTTGTTGTGTATGTTGTGTTGGGGAAGAGAAAGAGGGGCATGATCTAGGGGTGAGTGAGAGTAAGAAAGAGGTGTCAGCAGACTGAAGGAGTTTTGTGGACGGATTCTGGTGGTTTCTCTAGGACAATAATCTTGGGTTACTAAAATTGTGAGTGTTGATTCCCGTCACTCCAGGGACGACACTAAAGTAATAAAGGAATATTACGACACTATCCACACACACACATCTACCACCCACACACACATCCTCCACCCAGACACACATCCCCACACGCACACACATCCCCACCCACCCACCACCCCACCCACACACATATCGCCACCTACCCTCACATCCCCCATCCACCCTTAAACATCTCTAGTCCCCCATACACACACCAACAACACACACATACATCTTCCACCCACACACCCACCCCCACCCATAAACACACCCTATCCCCCACACCCCTAGATGGTTGGTGTGATATTGACTGCATCACCCATTGAGTGCCGACTGGTCTCAATATATGGGACCAGCTCCATATAAACAAGGCGTGGAAGAGGTCGTTTATCTGGACTATTATAATTCTGGTGTGCACACATTGGGATCCTAACTATTGCAAAAGAGTTCTTATGAGTTCATATCATGATCTAAACAGGGATTCGTAGCGTTTATGAATTAACGCAATGCAGATTGTTCTTTCATACAATCAGTCGATCCAAACAATCATTTTGATAGAACCGGCGATTCCCAGCAGTTCGCATTTCCATAACGCAGACAAGAGAAATACACAAATCATTACTTGAACAGCGGCTACCCTTTGTTGCCTCAACAAAGACGCTGATGAGTGGGAGTCGAGTAGCACGCTGACCAACATCTCAAACCTTCTCCCCATGGGACATCCAGGAAACATACACTAGTTGGGTTGACAAAGAACAAGTTGACCATGAGCATTCTCCGCTAGGACGTTACTTGGTGAGGACTAAATAACTTGCTGGGAAATCAACGCACTGCCTGGTGATGATGATGGTGACTAATCGCAGGTACAATGACTCCCGACCCTCTCGAGATGTGAACTCATATCTTTCAGCGGATCTTCCTTGGCGAAGTGGTTAAAGCTTCCGCCTCGCTCTCTGAAGGAATCGGGTTCGTTCTACTGGACTTCGTCGTTCAGACCACCTGCGCAGTTTTATTTCTGGAGGCTCTATGCAGGGGGAGGGAGGGGGGGGGGGCGTCATCGCTGGAGCTATGAAGTTCATTCTTTGTGCGATAGTGTTTTAGAAGAGAGGCCGAGTTAAATGGGATAAAATCTTGCAAATGAAATCGACTCTACTCTCTCGACCTTGCACTTGTATTACTTGGAGTGAGTGTAGAATGGAATCAGGTCACTACGAGTATCCAAAAACCATCGATTAGAACCATGGTGAACAATTGGATATGACTCGCTTTAAACTATAACCGCGTCGTCTTCCACGAGAAGAAAAAGAAGAAGAAGAAGAAGAAGAAGAAGAAGAAGAAGAAGAAGAAGAAGAAGAAGAAGAAGAAGAAGAAGAAGAAGAAGAAGAAGAAGAAGAAGAAGAAGAAGAAGAAGAAGAAGACGAAGAAGAAGAAGAAGAAGAAGAAGAAGACGAAGAAGACGAAGAAGACGAAGAAGAAGAAGAAAAAGAAGAAGAAGAAGAAGAAGAAGAAGAAGAAGAAGCAGACGAAGAAGAAGAAGAAGAAAACGACATCGCAAGTGATAAAGGAAATATCAGAAGCATGTTTGAAGGAATAAAGAAAGCCTGTGGTCCAATGATCAAAAGAAGTTCACCATTGAAAACCTTGACTGAAGAAATCATAACTGATAAGAAACAGCAGATGGACAGATGGACAGAGCACTATTTGGAGCTTTGGGGAGCTGCGTGGTCTCGAGGTATGGTGTCCGCCTCGAGTGGTGGAGGTCCCGGGTTCAAGCCCCGGTGATGCCGGGATTTTTTCACGTGGACTTCTAGTAATAAATTTCCCCTGGTCTCTGGGTAGTGAGATCGGACACCCGTGTGTATTGTTGCGCACGTAAAAAATCCCTTGGCAGTTGGAATTCGAAAAAGAGTAGCCTAACGGCGCTGCCCGGCCAAAATTTCGAGTTAAAAACTATCAAAGTATTCTCAGGATCCACGCCGGTGCTACGGAGTTCGTGCAATGAGCTGAGTTTCTCCAGACTCAGGTTTAAGTTAGGAGAAAAACGGAGCATTTATGGGTTGCACCTGTGTGCTGTGATGTTAGTCCGTCGACTAAACTAAACTAAACTAAACTGGAGCTTTACTCAAGTGAGACCAAACTAGTGTATGATGCCCTCAACGCCATAGAGGCCCTACCAACTCTTGACCACCTGGACACACTTCCCACTATAACAGAAGTTAGGTGTGCTATAAATGAACTTGCATCTGGCAAGGCTCCAGGTAAGGATGGGATTCCAATAGAGGTTATCAGGAGTGGGCAAGACACACTCACTATACAGATTCACCAGCTAATAGAGCTATGCTGGCGAGAAGGACAAGTCCCACAAGATTTCAAAGATTCAAGCATCATAACAAGGGCGATCGGAGCGACTGCGACAACTATAGGGGTGTCTCACTTTTGTGTATTGTTGGAAAAGTATTTGCCAGAGTTGTTCTTCGCAGACTTCAAGTCCTAGGAGATCAAGTTTACCCCGAATCACAGTGTAGCTTTCGACCGAACCGGCCTACTATTGATATCATATTCTCATTGCGACAAATGCAAGACAAATGCCGTGAACAGAATTAACCACTGTTTATTGCCTACATCGACCTCACAAAGGCATTTGATTTGGTCAGTCGTGAGGGTCTGTTCAAGGCACTAAAGAAGATTGGCTGCCCACCAACTCTTCTGTCCATTGTGGAATCGTTCCACACAGGCATGAAGGGTATAATCAAGTTTGATGGTGCAACTTCTCAAGAGTTTGAAATCAAGAGTAGAGTTAAGCAATGTTGTGTACTAGCTCCCACCCTCTTTGGAATATACTTTTCCCCTGTACTGAAATATGCCTTTCGTAATCAGGAGGTAATATACAACAATGTGTGACAGCAACAACAATGAACAGGTTAAGAAAAAGAGTCTGGGATAACAGGAAGCTTACTGCCAAAACAAAAGTCCTTGTCTATCAAGCCTGTGTCTTTAGTACTCTTCTTTATGGCTGTGAAACCTGGACAACTTACTCACACCAAGAGAAACGTTTAAACAGCTTTCATATGCGATGTCTTGGTATTACGTGGCAAGACAAAATCACAAATACTGAAGTATTGGAAAGATTAGGTTGTGTGATGGTTTATTCCATGCTCAGTCTTCGTAGACTTAGATGGATAGGACATCTTAGGAGGATGGATGATGGTAGAATACCAAAGGACTTCTTTTTTGGTGAATTACAGATGGGTAAGCGATCTCAGGGACGGCCTCTACTACGATACAAAGATATGTGTAAACGGAACATGATTGATACAGGCATTGATAATGCACATTGGGAGCAAGTCACCGCTGAACGTGTTGCATGGAGGGCAAACATCAGAAATGGAATAAAGACAAAGGAGAAAATTATTGCAGATAAGTCACACACCGAGCGTGTGAGACGTAAGATGATGCATGATGGTGGAAATGACCACGTGTTCACATGCACCCACTGTGAACGAACATTTACAGCGCAAATTTGCTTTATTAGTCACATTCGCTACCGCCATAGGTAAAAGTTAGTATGCCTTTTTGAAGCACAAACTATCGTCTGTCAAGACGGCAAGGTGCCAATGACATACAAAGAGCAGTAAGATTTTACAAACATATTGTATACTGCCATCCCCATTATTTTTAAACCAATCGGTGGGTGATGTGCTCAATATCATGCTGGTCACCGTTACTTCTCACATGATTTCCTGGCATCTATTTTAGTGGGGTTGACCTGGGTGCTGCTATGGTTCTCCTGCTACAGGATGATCAAGGTTAATTCATTCAACAAAGCTCAAGCATCTCAGTCTGTTGTATCTGTGTAGATAATTGCATGGTTTGTTTTACTGGAATATGTCAATAATATCATGGACCCACGAGGGAATAGTTCCCCAAACAGAAACATACAAAAACAACACACAATGAATAAAATCACTGAAAGAAAAATGGATAAGTTCATCACAGATTTAATGTAAGCATTTAAACTGTACACAGCAAAAGAATCAACAGTTACAAGCTTTAAATGGCAATACAATAAGACCTCACTTAAAATATGGTGTATATGAAACCAGACATCGACAACTCCCCCAACCCCCACCCCCGCCCCCCCCCCCCCAAAAAAAATAATAAATGAAAGTAAAAAGGAACTCTCTTTTCCTGCTTGTCTCTGCATATAAGTGCACCACAATGAGTTAAAACTACCGTTTAATTATCTAGCACAGGACCTAAAAAATATTAAAAAAATAAAATGAACCAACAATGCTATAGAAATTGTAGGTTAGACACCTCCCATCCCTACTCCCAAAATTGCATTAAAAACAAAGAACATCCGTTTTTATTTGTCAGTGCATATAAATGTCCAAAAACATGTTAAAAGCTGTCATTTATGCAACCTACAGAGTGATAAAAGAGTAAAATAACCTATCGATACTGTAGAAACATGCACGCTTAGAATATTCTCACTCTATGCTTCTGATCACTGATGAGTGCAGGCGCATATAGTCAGAATTTGTCACCCAACATTGATGCCACCATACTCCGGACATGCCCATGTGTGCACCGTTTCCCTCATAAGACGAGAAGTGTAGATGCTTAGAGTTCCAGAAACCAGTTGGTCACACACGCACCTTTGTCCTCTGCCATGATCCTCCCCACCAGTGTCAAGTTGGATTCCTGATTCCACCTATCAAAGTCACATGTTGTCAGTGATATGCGTTTTCTTGCGTAATGGATGACAGTTATACACAATATCTTGTCTCCCTTGCTCAACCTCAGCGTTGCCCCTGGAGGCCAGCCAATTAGCCCTTTCATTTCCACTAAAACTGGCATGGCCAAGGTAGTAGATCTACTTTAGCTCTAGGTGTCATATCTATTTATGTTTCAGCCACCAATGGCAGAAATACCCATATTGAACCTCCTGGAGAGTATGCAGTCTGAAAAATGACACATTTATTGGAAGACGGCCTGAGCAGTGTAAAGCAAAGTGCCACGGGGAGAAATGTTTAAAAGTGGAACCCTTTGTATATAGGGAGCAGAGTGACTTACAGGTACTGTAATATGCCTCTAGCTTGCGAACTACTGGTCATGAGTCGAATTTTGAACAATCACTATTTCAAAATAAGAAAACTGAGCAAATCATACACACCCCCATGCTTCCTGGACAGCAGATGAAATACCTAGCCTTTTGGGTCAAAGAAATAAAATAGGAAACTCTTCAAAAGGTGTAAATTGTAAAGAGCAGGCCAAAGAGATTGCCACCCAAGCTCAGTTTCAAAACTATAAAACCAACCATCTGGAGAATATTTACAGCATGTGCTGTTATGGTACACACCAATTGGAATACTTAATTGATGCTGCAGAATTTATTTAATACACTAAGATTCTCTGTGTGTCATCAATGGAAGGAGACTGGGGCGCTTTTTGTGGTATCAATGTGCAATGATGGTGCTTCTTTACAAATGAGAAACCTACTATATATGAGTTAGATAAAACTTAGTAAAAGACCTTATTACATGCTATGAGGGTGTTAGGGACATTATTACATGTTATGGCGGTGTTAAGGACCTTATTACATGCTATGAGGGTGTTAAGGACCTTATTACATGTTATGGGGGAGTTAAGGACCTTATTACATGTTATGAGGGTATTAAAGACTTTATTACATGTTATGATGGTATTAAGGACCTTATTACATGTTATGAGGGTATTAGGGACCTTATATTACATGCTATGAGGGTATTAAGGACCTTATTACATGCTATGAGGGTATTTGGCATACATGGTGGTAGCCCCTTATTTTTCTAGATCAATTGGCACTCGCCGGTCTCCGCAGAAAAAGCGTTACGGATGCGGTTTATAATTCTGCTTACGTGCATTCGAAACACAGATATGCATGATTTGGCAGCAGACCCCGCTAAGCTGGGTTTTAACAAATTGGTATGGCAGCCGGTTGTTCATAAAGCAATGGCAAATTACTGAGCGTAAACTTGCCAGGAGATCATAACAGCAGTAAAATGATGGCGTTGACAGCTATGTCCTGTAAAGGATATGCACCACATAAAAATACATTGGCGTTCGATGGGTGATGTTAACATCACACCGACTATCTTGAGGACATTACTGTCACAATGCGGCACTCTTGTCCTCCAGGTTGTAACTCAACCGCCATATTAACTTAGCGTTCAGGGAGCGCACCGTGATTTAGCTCGTTCTTGGGTTCCCCGCAAGCTGCATATTTTGCCTCTGACTCTGCACTCACTTATACAAGACAAGACGACTGTCACACTTAACTCCAAGGCGCATCAGTTGAGTGATCAGTCATGTATTTACAACTGGCCGGCAACAGGTGATGACATAGCGTGTACATAATAATGATAAGACCTTCAGGTGCTTTCATCCATTTGACACAGTCTCACTCGTTCCGACAAATCTACTCCTACTGGGCAAGGGTGTTGGGTGACTATCGTTAATTCGTTACCTGTGTCTGTGATGTGAGAAGAAGCTACTCATCTGCACTTTCGTGAACACATACGATGCTGAGCACCAGACTCTTCAAGCCGCCGAGCTGGCGATGTATAACCACATGCGTAAGCCTGCGTTGTCGCTGCCATCCTTGTTATTCGTGTCTAACCTCATCAGCTTAAAGCTGGACATCATAAACTAACTGTGCTGAAGGCAATCTAAGCTCATGCGTGTGATATGTGTCGTGGCGGGCCATAAACTGACTCACGACAACCGTTTGGTTGTTAATCTACGCACTTATGACGTCGCCCTTGTTCCGTCAAAGTGCTATATGGTGCTCTTCTTCCACTTTCATCTTCTAGTGCACTTGCGTACTCTTTTAACTCTGTCTGACTGTTATTCAGGCCATGACAGCTATTCCCCCTCCATAAAAAAAAATGTCCCTACATTTTCCTATTCTTACTCTATTTCGACATGTCTGCCCATGATGGATACGACGTAAATTACTGTAAGTCGTGATGGACTACAAATCTGTCATCTCTGGAACTCAGTATGTCATCTTAAGACAATATAGATCATGTGGACTCCAGACACTGAATTAAAACCCACAAGTCCCAATCAACGCCACCTAATAGAAATGATCATCGAGATGTTCTCGCGTTAACATGATTGACTACTTGCAACAAAAGAAGCAAGGTTCAAACACCGCCGGACACTATAATTAAAGTGCCGTTTTCGCGTTTCATGCTGACCCCTTGACAAAAATTACCTCAGACCTCTGTAACCCTTGAGTATCTTCGGTGAAACCAAATGCACTTCTATGTTGTGAACCCAACGACCTTCTGAGTCAAAAGAAATCAATAGCTGATCCCCATCAATTTCAGAGATGTATCATGTCAACCTCACTCTGAGTTAACATTTATTTCCATCATCCAATGTCGATATTGGCAATTTAATCTTACAACTATATCTCATATCTGTTCTTAGTAATTGTAATGTCAACTTTCTATTTGTGTCTGATTTTAAGTATGTGTATTTGTATATACTCTTTTTTATTCATCCATCTCTACATTCATCCATCATGAAATAACACATCTAAATTCTTTTTATTGATGACAACATAAACACAGCACAAAACAAATAAGTGTGCACTTATCATTAACTGCGAAATAATAAATATCAACAATTATAATAATTGATAAAATTATAACAATAAAATTAAAATCAATTCACTTCTAAACTAATATTATTAGTGGTTTAACTATACACGATCATTTCATTTTCCTACTTAATACTGAAAGAATTTACATATTGTTTTTCTTTTCAGACTATTACACCAAATAATTAAAGAACACGATAAATGTCGCATTGCAAAATCGTCTACTATCCTGTATCACATTAAATACAGCCTTTGTACTCGTTCTTGTCCATTTCTTCGTATATACGACTATGTCATCACTCACGGGCGTACTTGTTTATCCTGCTATCTGCAACATTAATAACATAAAGTGACTTATTTATATTTAAACAACTGTTTCCATACATGTGGTGTTTCAAAAGTAAGCTACAGTCATCATAAAGCAACATTATATTTAGACACTATAATCCTGTCATTTAACTTATTTACTCCAATACCAAAAATTAAAATTAACAACAAAAGAATATTTTATTCACATAATATGTTTATAATCGACTTAGTAAATCTGCTAAATTATTTTTACTTCCCGAAACATGGGATAGTATGCGAACCAGCATCAGTATGAACGACTAAATTTTAGACATGTCATAACTTCCAAGAATTAGCCTAGAACTAAACAAATATTTTATTTCTTGAAGAATTTTCTCATGTTCCTCCGACCATTTACTTTTATTTGGATACTCCTTTTTAAGTAATTCGGACAGTTTATCAGTCATTTCAGCAGAATTCTTTATAAACCTCTGATACTAGTTATTAAAACCAAGAGTCGTTCTGACCTCTTTTTAAGTTTTCGGTGTACTTATCTTGAGAATATTAGTAACAATGTTAATATCCGTGTAGAGAAAACCTTTGGAATTTCTATGTCCTAAGAATTGACTTTCGTTTTTGCTTTGTTTTCCAGTCAACTTAAACGTAGGAATGCGACAACAGATATGTCTAAGAATGTACGCCTGATGTACTGTCTCAGTAGTATGAACACCGATGTAAGACGCGATGTCAGTAATATCTCTAAGTAGTAAACACATCACAGGGATAAAAGATGAATGAGAATTCTGAAGACCAACAGGAAGATAAAGGAATTCATATACTCCCAGTGGTGTTGCGAATGTGGTGATGTGTATTGAATCTTCTGCCATTGGTATCTGGTATCTGATATTATTTATTTAGTATTGGCAGATATGATTTAGAAAACTATGTAAATTTAGCCATGCCCGCTATTAACAAGTCTATTTGGGCATAGGTTCTGGATAAAGATATTCATTTATACACATCTAAAAAAAAAAATGATCATGAATATGAACAAGACAATGAACACAGTAGACGACATCACATCTTATAAAAATAATCATGATGACAATACGACCACAACATCATTATATGTTTTACGGAAGGTTAGCAAAATTCATTCAGCAGAAAATATAAACGAAATTCATTGAAACCATGCCTCACTGTATCAATACTGTAGTCATGTGTCATTACCCCATACACACGCCAACAATAGAGCTCCACTGTTGCATGATCTCCATGCTGTTATCAGTTTTAACCACTATTAATAACCACGCCTTCCTACAACAAAACCCTGTTATGTGTCAATAACCCATACCCACAACAGCGATTAGTTGTCTTTTTTATCATATGTTCAACAATTCGCCTAGGAAGACCTCTACCACACAACAACTACCCATGTCATATGCCAGAAGGCCGCCAAACACGATAAGAACATATTATCGGCAGCAACCTCGTAGCCACACGTTATAATCCATATATCATTTTGCGACTTTCACTATTCCAGATGTTTACACCAGCTGTTAATTTTCTACTGGACCAATTCTAGTGTAAAACCTTCTGAACAGTACACATGTTTGTGTATCAAAATTATTTTGGCTCAGGCCATTCCTTCTCATGTTATCCATCCTGCATCCATACCAATCTTGATGAAGTGCTGACAAGAAGATATTTTCTACGTCTAACCCATATCAACTAATAATTGTAGACAAGAAATGTAAAAGGAAATTTAGTATTTGTGATTTTAACTGTGTGCGAAAATCAGAACCACTTCTTTTTTTTTCCAACTGCAATAAAGTCCTGTAAAGACGACATGTTGCTATGTTCCACTACTATTCAATCTAGTCACCTGTGGGAACTGCAGAAAGAAGTTCAGTACTAAAAATATACAGGCTTATAAATATTAGACACAACAATGACACAGTATTATTCTATACTAATTGTAGAACAGAAATGTAGACAGAAATTTCGCATGAAAGTCCTGTAACTCACAAAATGAAAGTTCACGCCGACACAGTCAAAGAACGAAGCAAAAATTAGTTTGCTTACACGCAAGAAATTATCTACTAGAAAATAAATAGCTCAGAGTTTGCAGAACTACTTATAGAAAATAAAATATGCAATTTATAACGACAAAATAAACAAAGTTAACGATTTTTAAATAAATAAATAGAATTTCGTACACCAAAATATTATGACTTATATAGACCTTGGAAATACCAACCACCAAAGAATTTAGCAAAGCAGAAAGATATTAGCTTAAAAATAATCAAGCCTATACATAATAAATTAAATAATGAAACCACAATTTAAAAAAATAGCAAAGACTAGTTGTAATAATTCCAAAGCAATAAATAAAAAGATAATATTGTTATAATAATTAAGAAAAGTAACTCAGCAAAGAGAATATAAGCAGAGTTAACGTTCTTTAACTACGTAAAATTAAGAATAGAACTCATTCAATCAATCAATCATGTGCCATGCCGGAAAGCGTGGGCGGTCATGATTCGCCATTTCACTCGATCACCAGAGTCGTGGATCAGCTCAGTGTTCCTGTCTCGTCCATGCCATGTGGCCAAGCCATCCAGGTATTTTCCTCTCGGTCTTCCTCTTGGTCTGTTCCCTTCGATCTTGCCAGCTGTCACTAAGTTCTCCAGTCCATTTCTTCTCATAACATGTCCAAAAAATTTTGACTGTCTACGTCTAATTTCTCTAATCAATCTACGATTTTCATTTGTCTCTTGTAGTACTTGGTCATTGGTTTTTCTATCTGTCCATGGTAGCAGCGATTCCACAACTATACTTACACTAAAGTGTATTTATGTGGTTGAGTAATATATCCTATAAAGCTTTTACGTTGTGTACCAGGATCAAATCAAAATCAAATCAAATCAACTTTATTAGGGTCACAAATTGGGCGCGCAGGCCCGTCTTACATTCGGCCCTTCCAATCACTCGTCTTTCGTTCATCAAGAGCATTATACATTTACATAGGAAGAAAAATTATCTTTGTGAAATCAAACTATTAAGCGTTGATTTAATCCAACGAGGCGTTGAAAATTTCGCAATCCTTTCCTCAGTAATAATAACTTGCACAGCACTGAGAAATTAGATTTCAATGGATCGGATGTCACCGTGTCAAGATGCTGCTGGTTCACATAACAATAATATCAAGCAGAAGTGACATATTAACGATTCGCACCATACTGAATCTGCAAATCCTCCGATAAATCAGCAACGATCCATAGCGTCTAATAAATGTAGCTTCATTGTTAGCTATATCAGTCCTGATACAAAGCGCCTGCTGCTTTTCAAATTACACGATATATAAAATTTCAATCCCTCTCTTATAAATGAGGAGAATCCAATGAAAACAGAGCGTTCTGCTGTTGGGACAACGATTAACGCGATACTGGAACTAAGCATATACGACGATCAACTAGCACTCATAACATTGAGGTCAATTTTCCAATGATCAAAGATGGTACAGATGCCTTCTCCCGCGTAAAGAAGACTGCGTCTAGATGACATTGCCGTTAACAATAACAGTCACTCACGACAGTTTGATGAAACACACAAATAACCGAGGATGCGCCACTTGGTCTTTAGCCCGTTAGACCGGCATGATCCTCATACATACATATCTGAATGTAGACGTATTTAGTAATCGTATGCTTCGAGTATTGGAAGTGTGTAATTCATCCGTTGAAATGTCCTTCACGTTTACTTCAATGACAACGACACTTTTGATGAATCATTTAAGGTAGATTCTCCACGGACAGTCCCCATGTCACAATGCGGCACTCTTGTCCTCCAGGTTGTAACTCAGCCGCCATATTAACTTAGCGTTCAGAGAGCGCACCGTGATTTAGCTCGTTCTTGGGTTCCCCGCAAGCTGCATATTTTGCCTCTGACTCTGCACTCACATATACAAGACGAGACGACTGTCACACTTAACAACGACTCCAAGGCGCATCAGTTAAGTGATCAATCATGTATTTACAATTGGCCGGCAACAGGTGATGACATAGAGTGTACATAATAATGATAAGACCTTCAGGTGCTTTCATCCATTTGACACAGTCTCACTCGTTCCGACAAATCTACTCCTACTGGGCAAGGGTGTTGGGTGACTATCGTTAATTCGTTACCTGTGTCTGTGATGTGAGAAGAAGCTACTCATCTGCACTTTCGTGAACACATACGATGCTGAGCACCAGACTCTTCAAGCCGCCGAGCTGGCGATGTATAACCACATGCGTAAGCCTGCGTTGTCGCTGTCATCCTTGTTATTCGTGTCTAACCTAATCAGCTTAAAGCTGGACATCATAAACTAACTGTGCTGAAGGCAATCTACGCTCATGCGTGTGATATGTGTCGTGGCGGGCCATAAACTGACTCACGACAACCGTTTGGTTGTTAATCTACGCACTTATGACGTCGCCCTTGTTCCGTCAAAGTGCTATATGGTGCTCTTCTTCCACTTTCATCTTCTAGTGCACTTGCCTACTCTTTTAACTCTGTCTGGCTGTCATTCAGGCCATGACAGTTACCTCGTGACCATTTTAACCTAGGCTGACCTGGGAGCCCAGAACAATAAAAAAAAAACAAATATGTCTCAATGAGGATCAGAACCAATGACCACCAGGTTGTCAGGAAAGTGTGTTAGATACTGAACTACCGATGGATCCCACTTTATATCAGTAATTACAATAAAACGTTGACACAATGAAGAAACATAATGACTACCGTTGATAACAGGACACAAAGGGGCTGACATGCAAGCAATCACACCAACATAGGCCACCCATCTTCCTCACAGGACATCATGGGAAATGGATACTCGTCTGGCAAATTAAGGGAGGACAGTCTCTGCCCTGAAGAATGCTGCTAAAATGACAAACTGTTCACACTGAGATATTGCAAGAGAAAACCAGCAAATTCCCACAATAATGGAAGTCAATCAGCAATAATATCTTCCATACACCCAGCAACCATATCTTCATACACCCAGACCCATATTTTGCATACACCCAGCACCCATATCTTGCATACACCCAGCAACCATATCTTGCATACACCCAGCAACCATATCTTGCATACACCCAGCAATCATATCTTGCATACACCTGTCACGGGATACTGTGAGTGTAGCGATTCCACCATAAACTAAAATAGAAATATTACTTGCACTGTATGAGGACAGAGTGAGGGGTCATTGACTGCCGATTTCACCGGACAAAACAACGCGGAGACATCGGGTTGTGGAACACACGAAGACATTGATCAAAGAGTTAGAACTCCTTGATGTACGATGAGTGGGGAACGCAGGACTCAGCGGAGGAGCCGAAACGGAGCGGACAAGAACGAATACTTCATTTCACAAGCCCTTGATGGGGAATCACGGCAAATTCGATTGTTTATGTAGGGACATCAAAAGAGAACGGAGAATTGGAACTAAGGTATAAATAGTTGGAAACTTGTTTTTGTGTTTTAGTGTGCTACCAAACTGGGCGGTGAATGGATCTATGCGTCCTTAATTAGAATAGAAATATAGGTCCCAAATTGTTTAGAGGCGATGGGACATTCGTGCTTATGTGCTTGTGTATTTCGATTCATGGATTAACATAGATAATATAAGATAATCTAGCTTTAGCTTAGTAATCTAGCATAGTGAACTAGGTGTCTGTGCTTTGCTGTTACCATTTCCTTCTTTTAGCTAATCGTTTAGACTTTAGTGAACTCATCTGTCTTATGTCAGAGTATCTTTCGGAAGCGTCTGAGTACGGCCGGAGACATACTCTCACGTAAGAATTAGTCTGAAGCAGACTAATATCACCTGGTTATATATCACCCACAGGCTCTACGAAAAACTCCTGACGTTAAGAGAAGATTAGAAAGTTACTTCACTTGTGCAGTGATACAGTACCTCACCTTAAGAACCAAGATTATCGAAAGTTACCTCACGGGTGCAGAGATACTTAATCGCAAATAAGAGAACTCTGTGATTCCAAAGTATCCAGGTTTGAAAACCATGGAAAAGACTTTCATTCTATAAAGGCAGAGCGATATAGGCTAAATATATTTGCATTGGGGACTAACCTAAAAGAAACCTTGGAGTACTCAAGAACAGTTTACATGTATACAAAAACTGTTAAGTGAATAACTAGAGACAGTGTGTCGAACATATATAGCCTTTATACAGACAGTGTTATACAGTGGTGATGTTTTTCAGAGATGGATTTTACTAACTTCCGAAAAGGGAAATCTGTCGAATTCAAAGACTTACCGTAATCGCATTATTTCATGGTGATCAGACGTTGAACACTTTCTGAATATAGGAATACGTCCAGACGCAGTCGGAGAGGAGCACCCCGGGTGAGAGCTGTCCATGTATGTGTGATGTCTTGTTGCATGGCCGTATAAATATGGGAGATATGATACGGCACATACGAATTCCAGAGTCCTATCTCGCACTCACACTAGAAGACACTACAAATTACATATGCACATTCAATACATACAACTGACATAGTTTTCAGCATTAAATATTTTATTAATTGTTGGAGGAAACTGTTGTCGGGGTATGTTATGAAGGAATGAGAGAGAGAGAGAGAGAGAGAGAGAGAGAGAGAGAGAGAGAGAGAGAGAGAGAGAGAGAGAGAGAGAGAGAGTAGAAGACAGAACGGGGGAGTGTAGACAAAGGTCTGACAATAGTACCAAAGTATAAGGATCTTAAAGGTGTGCTTGTTGATTCCACTTTCCCCCAGGGACGACAAGCGACATTAAATGGTGGAGCAGCGTGGTAATACTTACATATTGGTATATACATATTAGTATACATATTGATGACTTGTAATGGGGTCATGTCCATTGGATATATGGTGACAGTAAAGGAGAGCATGTCCAAGATATCTATACAGAGGGTGATTTTAAATGAGAGCACGTCTGTGGGATATATGTCGGGAAAATAAAGATCCAGACAGGATGAATGTGGATATGTGTTAAGACACATTACCTACTTGTGCACACGTTTACACGTCTACATAAGTCTTTATCCTAAATGTCCTCTTGTGGTTGAGAGATTGGTTGTGGTGTACTGTGTGGTGTACTGTGGGTGAAGAGAGAGAGAGAGAGAGAGAGAGAGAGAGAGAGAGAGAGAGAGAGAGAGTAGAAGACAGAACGGGGGAGTGTAGACAAAGGTCTGACAATAGTTCCAAAGTATAAGGATCGTAAAGGTGTGCTTGTTGATTCCACTTTCCCCCCGGGACGACAAGCGACATTAAATGGTGGAGCAGCGGAGTGATACCTACATATTGGTATATACATATTAGTATACATATTGATGACTTTTAATGGAGGCATGTCCATTGGATATATGGTGACAGTAAGGGAGAGCATGTCCAAGATATCTATACAGAGGGTGATTTTAAATGAGAGCACGTCTGTGGGATATATGTCGGGAAAATAAAGATCCAGACAGGATGAATGTGGATAGGTGTTAAGACACATTACCTACTTGTGCACACTTTTACACGTCTACATAAGTCTTTATCCTAAATCTCCTCTTGTGTTTGAGAGATTGGTTGTGGTGTACTGTGTGGTGTCGTAGATAAATTAATATTTATATAGACATAGACAAATAGATACATATAAATAATATTAAATTTATATAGTGAGTAATTATTTACTACCTTGAGGTGTCTTTACTCAACCTGCTGACTTACCTTCTTTAACTATCGCCACTCCTAAACTAACTACGGCAGAACTAAGGGCAAAAGGAGAAGAAATTGGTTTGTCTGGTTCGGCACTAACTGATTACGTACAGGAGGTAGAGAGGGAGCTTCGCCAAGCAGAAAGGGAAGATCTAAAGGCCGAGTTAGAATTGAAAAGAATGGAGGTCAACAAGAGGTTGGAATCGGAAGAGGCCAACAAGATAAGAGAACATGAATACCGCATGCGAGAACTAGAACTCAAAACACAAGCTAAGGGAGAAACAGATGGAGCAGAAGGAGGAGTATCTTCACATGGTTCAACCAACATGAGTGGACATGTTTACCATGCCATGAAGTTTCCCTTAGCTGTTTATGAGGAGTCTAAAGAACGATTTGACCAATACACGAATCGCTTCGAAGCTATGGCAGTTGCTATAGGGCTGGATAGAAGCCGATGGAATCTTACATTATCCCAGGGATTACGAGGTTCGGGTTTCGAGGTTTACACACGCCTACCATCAGGACATGAAAACAACTGTCGTGTCCTCCTTTAAAGTGTCGTCCCTGGAGTGAAGAGAGTCAACACCCACATTATAATATTTTTTCCCTTATCAATATTCTGGAGAATCCACCAGCTTCCATCCAACACACTCCATCAGCCTATGGACACCTTTTCCTATCACTCTCTCACTGTCGTACTATGCCCCCTCTCATACTTCCCCAACGCAACATACTCAACAACTCTTGCTTCTAAAAATTAATAAAGATTAATTTATTAAAAGAAAAGTGTAACGTATATGAGACGTGTATCCGAAGAAAATGCGTGATGTGTTCTATACTGTGTGTATGATCGGACTTTCAGATAATAGCATAGTTTCTTCATTGCAAGGGCACACCACAGCACATTAAATCATAACCAATGCACCTCACCCGGTGTCGAAACCCTTTTGCCGGATACTGACTGTCATCTGTAGCCACCTGGTAATCCATCTTCATGATCATCCGAAATAGATACTGTTAGTAAGTACAGATTGATTACGGACTGGTTGCAAACTAACTTTGTAAGTTCCTATCGGTCCTAAAGAATGCACAATCCTTTGTAATGTATTTAGGTTTTACTGTTAATGTTTCTACACTTGATCCTAACTAGTGTTCATATAGGTTCAAGTATATGTCATCTGTAATATTACTCGGGAATATGTGACACGATGTGACTTATCCGTTAATGTTCTCGTTCCTTAAACAATATTTGTCTGATGTGTAATATATCAACAATCATCACCCATCCTATGTGAACCATACTACACAGGAGTCGTTATATTGGCTGGCTCTTCTGGGCCATGCCATGGTGAACCCTTCTGAGTATGAGTCCAGCGTAAACATATACCATCTTTCTTCTCGGACGTTATTCCTTTTCCGTAAGAATCATTTTAGAGTCCAACTGGTGGTCGTCCAATTGGAGTGCACTTCTTCAAAACCAGTGTTGAGTTTCCTAGTAACTGGTGGGGAACCTGTGGGAAAACCAACACATCATGTGAGAGCACTAGTCACTGATCCTACCGGCTGGGTGTAAGCTTATTACCCTGCTCTGTTATTTTACAGCTAACTACTCTGTCAGAGAGCCTTATAGCTTCTCACCTACGTCCGAATCAGGCTATGATAAGGAAAGACCAATAAACAAAGTGCAACCTCAGTATTCTATTCACCCTAGCAGAGCCAATATCACTATTCTACTCTAACTAGTTTTCCACTAACAGTGCTAATCATCACACTATAGTTTTAACAAGGCTACATTCTATATTAATTAGAACTAATAGACTATATTGACTACCTTATGCAAAACCGACTCATTCCCGGGATGGCTACTACACTTTGCCATAACGACACATGCTAGTTAATATTAAATTAATCTAACACTGTAGAGCTCTCCCACAAAAACGTCCATCATAATCCACGGTTTTGGTCAACTCTCTTTCTCCCAATCATGGTTTATGGCAAAACCTAAACTTGGTCACGTGACGGTATTCTTCCTGTCGACACAGGTGTTATTTGGACATATCATCCATTGTCAAGAATCTATTTTCCCTGGCTTAGTCACTGTCAAAGTTGTCATCACTTGTTTAGATTCCCAAAACAAGCCAGCGAGTTCCTGTATACTCTCAACAACAGTTGCCAATAACAAGCCGTCAATCTTCTGTCGACTGGTGACAATCACCGCTGCCATTTCTGTTTGATGTCTGGAAACTCTAATGACAGACGGACTGTTTACTTCCGAGCTGTGTACTTCCGCTTCCAATCCGACTTGTTGACCAGATGTACAAGTACCGCTGTTATTTATGCCCGACCTGTTTGGGAACACGTGCAGCCACAACTATGAATGTTTTCTCTGTATTAGTTGAAACAATTGTCGCTTAGCAGATCGTCCGTTTAATCAGAAATCCTCTATAATAATCAACTGGTTAAACCCAAGGCTTTATTTTGTGACAACAACTACGAAAAATTAAAAGCTGCTTTGATGAAACGCTATGAGATCACCGCACAAACGTATCGGAAGAAGTTTCGATCGGCAAGAAGAGAGAAGGGAGAGCTATTCGCCGCCCACAGTTTAAGGTTGAAATCATATTTCCAAAAATGGATAGATTTGGCCGAGTTCAAGCGGAACTATGAGAGTCTAGAAGAGCACATGGTAGTCGACCAGATGCGAAGCAAATGTCGAAACCTCTCAGCACATTCTTTGGAGAGCAAGGGGCGGAACGGATTGAGGTGGTAAATAAGTTGGCGGAGAGATTTGTGGAACTACATGGGGAGACTGCGGAACTAAGTACACAACCAAAAGGTCAGGAGAAACAAGACCGAAAGAAATCTAAGAACTGGAAAGAAACAAAAGTGGAACCTTATATGGAGACGTCAATGGAGAGTTCAGAGAAGGTGAAGGAAGGAAACAAGAGCATCTCGAATTCTCCAGCAAAACGACCGTGGTCTGGGAAGTAGTGTTCGATATGCAAGTCGCCCTCTCACAACACAAAAGACTGCAGATCGAAACCGAAAAGTTCTCACTTCGCAGCATGCCAAGTGACTCCTAAGAAGGTGATCACAGACAAGGCTGAGGTCGGCGATGAAACTGGGTCCAAAGACAGCACCCGGAAAGCTTGGAAGTGAAAATGGTGCACACACTGCAGGTCGAAAGCACATAATACTGCGGACTGCAGATGCAAGGCAAAAGACGCCAACTTCACAACCAACCTCGAGGAACCAAAAGAGGAATGCAAGGAAAAGGTCGAGAAGGTGGAAGACACTCTGGACCAAGGGAGACCCCCGGTGGTGGAGTTGATTGAGGTGAATGGCCAACAAGTCCAATGTTTATACGATACTGGCCTGGATGGGGAAGCTATGATTTCTGCGGATCTGGTATACCCAGAACAACTCACAGGGGAGACCATGGAGATACAGCCTGCGACAACGAGTGCTGTGGCCATGAAGTTACCCATTGCTCAGGTGGAGATTCGCTCAAGATAAGTCACTGGCACAATCAAGGCAGCGGTATTGATTGATCCCATATGTCCCGTCATCCTCGGTTGTCGATATGTCTTTTTGGGAATGCCCAAGGAACCAATCCACATGGCAGTTATCCAGACACGCTCTCAGAAGGAAACGGATCATTCAGAGACAAGGGTCTCAAACCCAATGCCAGGGGAGTTACGAACTGCCCAGAGTGAGGATGATACTTTACGTCCTTGCTATACAAAGCTGCAGAAAAGTGCTGTTCCACCCAAACGAGGACAGTACTACATGAGGAATCGGCTACTCTACCGGAGAGCCGGAAGGGGAGACAACTTACACGGCCAATTGGTAGTCCCGAAAGCCTACCGTTCCCAAATTCTTCAGATGGGGCATACCATTTCGTTCAGCGGACACATGGGTATGGCCGCCACCATGCAGCCAATTTCCTGCCACTATTATTGACCAGGATTAACTGGAGATGTGCGTCGGTATGTAACATCATGCCCTAAGTGCCAGAGCGTGGCACCGAAACACTGGACACCGCCGGTGGTGTTGGGTGAAATGCCAATTATGAACTTTCCTTTCGAGAGGGTAGCCATCGATATCGTGGGTCCTCTTCCTAGGACTAAGAAGAGGAATATGTACATCCTCACAATGGTGGATTGCTGTTCAATGTGGAGTGAAGCCATACCATTGCCAACCATTGACTCGAAACGAGTGGCTGATGCATTGATGGAGGCCTTTACGAGATTAGGCTTCCCTAATCAGATTTTGACGGATAATGGGTCACAGTTTTGTGGGAAACTCATGGAGGAGGTTTTTGGGGTGTTCCACTCAAACCATATACATACAAGTCCTTACCACCCTCAAGCTAATGGAAAAGTAGAGCGTTTCAACGGCACGTTGATGACAATGCTCAGGAAACTGGCCCAAGAAAAACCTGATAGGTGGGTGAATACATCTCGGCAGCCCGTTTTGTCTATAGGGAAGTACCACATGGCACAACAGGAGTACCGCCAGCTACTTTGCTGTTTGGTCGACCAATCAAGGGACCATTGGAAGCTTTGCTGAGGAGTTGGACGGAGGAAGGGACGTCAGAAGAAGTGATCTCCTCGTACAAATACGTGGAGGAACTGAAGGAAAAACTTCACACTGGATGGGCTCTGGTGACTCGAAACTTGAGAAAAGCCAGAAAGAGACATGTGGAGTACTACAACCGTAGGTCTAGAGACAGAGCTCTTAAGGTGGGAGACAAAGTCTTGTTGCTACTCCCAACGGGAACCAAAAAACTGGAGATAGGATGGCAGGGACCATTTCCCGTGGAAAGGATGGTATCCAGAACCAATCATCAAATCCGGATCCGGGGAAAGTCGAATATTTTCCATATTAATCTCTTGAGGAAATATGAAGAAAAAACCGGTGAAGGAGCAGCCCAACTCATGGCAATGGCGGTAGCAGTGGAGACTGAAACCGGACCAGACGAGGGAAGGGAGTATCCTCTAGTACACCAGGAAACTTATCGGGAAGTACAGGTGAACCCTGATCTGACTCTCCAGGAGAGGGAAAAGATTGCCCAGGTTCTTAAATCCCATAAGCAGATCCTGACAGATAAACCAGGACGGACGGAGCTGGTCGAGTTCGAGATGACCTTAACCATGCAAGATCTTGTCCGCCAAAAAGTTTACCCAGTGCCATTTTCTAAAGAGAAGGCTTTGGAGGAGGAGATACAGAAACTGTTGGAGGATGATGTGATTGCGCCATCCACATCCTCATATAATGTCGGAGTGGTGTTGTTACGCAAACCGAGTGGAGAACACAGGTTGTGTATTGACTATAGACTCTTGAATAGTCATACCCAGTTTCAGGTGGAACTTTTGCCGAATCCAACTCAGTTATTCGCCAGCTCCATCAGGCTAAGTACTTCTCTAAAGTAGATCTGAGTAGGGGTTATTATCAGATCCCGGTCAAACCGGAAGTTCGACCTCTGCTGGCTTTCAGTACACCGAGTGAACACTATGAGTTCAACGTCATGCCTTTTGGACTCAGCAATGCGCCTAGTGTGTTTACTTGCATGATGAGAGCTTTGTTAGATCCTCTACGTGATCCGTCCATTATCTCATTCATGGATGATATACTGATTGCCAGTGATAGCTTAGATGACCATTTGGGGTCGTTGGAGAGAGTTTTCAATAGGCTCCGGGAAGCAGGGCTTACCGCGCGCCCAACAAAGTGCATGATTGGTTACCAAACTCTTGAATTTCTAGGTCATACTATCACTCCAGGAAAAATTGTCCCGGAGGAGAATAACCTGGAAAAAGTCAGACGAGCTCCAAGACCAAAAACTAAGCAAGATGTAAGATCCTTTCTATCGTTGCGTGGGTTTTATCAGAAGTTCATCCCACATTTTACCGAACTGGGAAATCCATTAACGGAAACCTTGAAAAAGGGACTCCCAGATATGATTATATGGACTCCAGAATGCGAAGGGGCCTACAGTCAATTAAAGGAAGCGTTGGTGAACAAGCCAGTTCTACAACTCCCAGACCTTTCAAAGCCCTTTGTGCTAAGAACAGATGAGAGTGGAATCGGAATTGGAGCAGCCTTGTTACAAGAAGGGATAGAAGACGTTTTGGTGTTGACACCTGTAGCCTATGCTAGTAAGAAACTTCTACCGGCTGAAAAGAATTATTATACAGTGGAAAGAGAATGCTTGTCAATCGTATGGGCCGTACAAAAATTTCAACCATATTTGTATGGAGTACAGTTTACGGTCCAGTCAGATCAGCAACCCTTGATGTTCCTAGCTACTTCGCAGAAGCTCAGCGCACGGTTGATGCTTTGGTCGTTGTTACTACAGCCGTACAACTTCACAGTGGAGTATATCCCTGGTAAGGAGAATGTAGGAGCGGATTTCCTATCTAGACATCCAGCTCCAGAGGAAGAGGAATAGGTTGGTGGATCATAGGAATCAAAACTCCAGTGAGGAAGACTCGACGCAGTCAACTCTCTTAAGAGGGGGCCTATGTCACGGGATACTGTGAGTTTAGCGATTCCACCATAAACTAAAATAGAAAAATTATTTGCACTGTATGAGGACAGTGTGAGGGGTCATTGACTGCCGATTTCACCGGACAAAACAACGCGGAGACATCGGGTTGTGGAACACACGAAGACATTGATCAAAGAGTTAGAACTCTTTGATGTACGATGAGTGGGGAACGCGGAACTCAGCGGAGGAGCCGAAACGGAGCGAACAAGAACGAATACGTGATTTCACAAACCCTTGATGGGGAATCACAGCGAATTCGATTGTTTATGTAGGGACATCAAAAGAGAACGGAGAATTGGAATTAAGGTATAAATAGTTGGAAACTTGTTTTTGTGTTTTAGTGTGCTACCAACCTGGACGGAGAATGGATCTATGCGCCCTTAATTAGAATAGAAATATAGGTCCCAAATTGTTTAGAGGCAATGGGACATTCGTGCTTATGTGCTTGTGTATTTCGATTCATGAATTAACATAGATAATGTAAGGTAATCTAGCTTTAGCTTAGTAATCTAGCATAGTGAACTAGGTGTTTGTGCTTTGCTGTTACCATTTCCTTCTTTTAGCTAATCGTTTAGACTTTAGTGAACTCATATGCCTTATGTCAGAGTATCTTTTGGAAGCGTCTGAGTACGGCCGGAGACATACTCTCACGTAAGAATTAGTCTGAAGCAGACTAATATCACCTGGTTATATATCACCCACTGGTTCTACGAAAAACTGCTGACTTTAAGAGAGGATTAGAAAGTTACTTCACTTGTGCAGTGATACAGTACCCCACATTAAGAACATAGATTATCGAAAGTTACCTCACGGGTGCAGAGATACTTAAGCGCAAATAAGAGAACTCTTTACTTCCAATGTATCCAGGTTTGAAAACCATGGAAAAGACTTTCATTCTATAAAGGCAGAGCGACATAGGCTAAACATATTTGCATTGGGGACTAACCTAAAAGAAACCTTGGAGTACTCAAGAACAGTTTACATGTATACAAAAACTGTTAAGTAAATAACTAGAGACAGTGTGTCGAACATATATAGTCTTTATACAGACAGTGTTATACAGTGGTGATGTTTTTCAGAGATGGATTTTACTAACTTCCAAAAAGGGAAATCTGTCGAATTCAAAGACTTACCGTAATCGCATTATTTCATGGTGATCAGACGTTGAACACTTTCTGAATATTGGAATACGCCCAGACTCAGTCGGAGAGGAGCATCCCGGGTGAGAGCTGTCCATATATGTGTGATGTCTTGTTGCATGGCCGTATAAATATGGGAGATATGATACGGCACATACGAATTCCAGAGTCCTATCTCGCACTCACACTAGAAGACACAACAAATTACATATACACATTCAATACATACAACTGACATAGTTTTCAGCATTAAATATTTTATTAATTGTTGGAGGAAACTGTTTTCGGGGTATGTTATGAAGGAATAAGAGAGAGAGAGAGAGAGAGAGAGAGAGAGAGAGAGAGAGAGAGAGAGAGAGAGAGAGAGAGAGAGAGAGATAGTGAGTAGAAGACAGAACGGGGGAGTGTAGACAAAGGTCTGACAATAATTCCAAAGCATAAGGATCTTAAACGTGTGCTTGTTGATTCCACTTTCCCCCCAGGACGACAAGCGACAACACCCAGCAACCATATCTTGCATACACCCAGCAACCATATCTTGCATACACCCAGCAACCATATCTTGCATACACCCAGCATCCATATCTTGCATACACCCAGCAACCATATCTTGCATACACCCAGCAACCATATCTTGCATACACCCAGCAACCATATCTTGCATACACCCAGCACCCATATCTTGCATACACCCAGCAACCATATCTTGCATACACCCAGCAACCATATCTTGCATACACCCAGCAACCATATCTTGCATACACTCAGCAACCATATCTTGCATACACCCAGCACCCATATCTTGCATACACCCAGCAACCATATCTTGCATACACCCAGCACCCATATCTTGCATACACCCAGCACCCATATCTTGCATACATCCAGCACCCATATCTTGCATACACCCAGCTACCATATCTTGCATACACCCAGCACCCATATCTTGCATGCACCCAGCACACATATCTTGCATACACCCAGCACCCATATCTTCACACACAGCGTGGAGAACTGAGCTCATAATTGGTGTTTTGGGGAGCAGTGGCTTTACAAAAGAGAAATAAACATGCATAGACAGCCAATATGAGTCACAAAGGAAACTCATCATAGACAGAAGGAATCAGGCTTCAGTCATGTCATCAAGAAAACGTAAAATGCCCTTTTCCACGCAAGGAATGTTGGGTACATGGTGCTAGCCCCATATTTTAATAGACCAACTGCCACACAATGGGTATGTGTTCAATACCACACCGGCCACTTTGACTTCTCAGGACATTTCCCCGATATCCAGTTTAGGCTGCCTCAAAATAGGAGTCCAGGCCAATTTAAAATAAAAACTTGCCTCGATGGGGACGCAAACATATGACCACTGGGCCAACTGGCAAACATTGTAGCCACCCTGCTATGGAGCAGGCGCAGTCATGTCATGTGACAAATACAAATGGAATATATTGTTAAGAACTGGGAATGATGTTATGAAGAGGTATAATCACTGGTGCCATTTGGCATTGCATTTAATGATAATAACACTTCCTGAGCATACAGTTTTTGTTGCATGTCCTTTAGGGGACGCTGCAGCAAATCTCATAATTTCTGTGACCATTTGTGATTTGCTAAGCAAGTTTATGTTCCGCAGTTGCTTTCTGAACAACTGACGCTCATCCCATTGTATGAAAACCAGTGCAAGGCAGTCTGCTTCCAAATGGCCTGCAGTTGTGTTTCAAACACAGCATGCAGGATTGTGAAGCACATTCATGCCCCCTTTCCTACAGTGCCAGCATAACAGAAAGTGGACCTTGGTAAAACATAGCAAGAACAATAATTCTACCTCTTCCCTCTTTTTGGCTTTCTCTTATTATTCTTTTTATCAGAGTAAATTAAACTTAAATTATTATGCATTTCTTTATTTTCACTTTAATGGGGTATTTTTCATGGAATCCACAGGGTGCTTTGCGGAACTAGGTTTGGGGTAATCATCCAGAGTAGATCTTGAACACAATGAAATGCTGCAATCTTGAGTATCACTAAGCTTTTTACACCTGGCATTTATTTCTGCATGGTGAAGATTTTGCAGACCACTGAAATTTGTATCCACAAACAAAGTCTTGACAGTCTCACTGACATCCCAATGCTCATTAACTCTCTCACAACCTGAGATATCACTAAGACTGCTTAGCTTATTGTCACTATCAGAAACAATGTTTGTTGTAGAATCATTAGCGTTATCTTTACGTAAACACGCACTATCGTCATGAGAATTATCTTTATTTAAAAACACACTATCATCACCATGTGACTTGGGTGATCGAGGACTCCTTTTATCAGCATGTGTGTCAACTGAATTCTCACAATTAACATATATGCTTTGACTCTCACCATGGCTCCCAGCCTCACTAACATGTAAGCTATCCCTAGTGGTTTTAACCATACCAGAATCCATTATATGTACTACATTATCTATCCCTCTATAATGTTCCTCCGATGATGTTTTACTCCCTTCTGCAGTTGTGTTAGAGAAAATACAGCTTGTTTCAACAGCTGCAGTAAATCTTGGTATTTGCTCATCTTCTTCATCAGTATCAAACATAGGATCAACATAGTTAGAAAATGTGCTGCCCATTTGTGGATCACAAAGATCCCTGCTATATATCATCATCATCAGCATTTTTATCCACATTACGGACTAAACAAAGTCCAGCAGCTTCCCCCTCCTGTTGATGCATGTCTTTCAGATGTATAATTTGCTCAGGTTCAGGAAAACCACTCAACAAGAGAATGCCCCTCTCACCGGTCTCTGCCAGTTCTTGCACAAAACCAAACCAGTATATCACAGCACCGGGGCCAAACCTGCAACAAAACAAAGTTTAAAGTACACACACAAGTCCAGTACAGTAAAGAACAACAGTTAGTTGCATATCCTTTACAGGACGTCGCAGTCAACCCCAGCAATTTTGCAGTGCGTGATTTATTGGCCAGTGTACGTTTAGTCCAGTATAGTAAAGGACTCCCTTTACATACCCCAAGGTGGTAGGTCAGCATGGCCGAATGGATAAGAATACATGGTAATTACAATGGTAATTTATGCCTGTCCCATCCCGTCCCATCCCATCATTACACTATTAAGAAAACCCACCTTTTTTCATGGGATTCCCATGGCCAAGCCTGCTAATTTGGTTAACTAATGCCCGCCTACGATATGAGTGGCAACTTGTAGCCTTGACAGACCAAAGTTTGTGGATTGGAATTTGGCCAAAATTCCAACTCACAATGCCTGGGCAGAGCAGAGAACATGTGGTGCCCAAACGACATGTTCCCTCTCTCGGCCTTACCTTGTTTGATCCAGAGGAAAGGATAACCAGTACGTCTAGAATAAGGTAGACTGCAGACGCTGGCGGCTCAGCGTCAAACCTCCGAGACCGTAATATCGGACTGTGACAATAATCGTTCTGGTTTATACGTATGACACTTGATGATGCTAATGGTCCTAACCAATCAACAACACTCTTCTATAATATCCACTCCTGTCCTAAGTACTTCTTTCTGTTGACAGTGGAAGTAAACTGTCATTTACTGCCTATATAAGTACCTTTCGGTGTGTGGCAGGGAGTCTAGAACCTGAGGAATTTAGGCCGCCTGGCTAGTGCAGTCGCCGCGAACTGTGCAGGTTACACCACACCGTACCGAGGATTCGAACCCGGGTCTCCAGAATGAGAATCTGGCATTCTAGCAACTCGACCGACAATGGCAGTAAGTAAAGTAAATAAGTAAATAAAGTTAAGAGACCATCAATCGTGAAAGCGAGTGGATTGAAGTTCCGGATGACATGACGGACTGGCACAATGTAATAATAACACTGGGTAATGAGAGCAGAGAATGGGTAGCGGGCCGCACTGAGTTTGAAGTGCAACAGCTAATTCAGAGCAACACACATCAAGGTGACATAGTCATCTACACCGATGGGTCAGTGGTGAGAAACAGACGTAGTAGCTGGGGCTTTATTGCAAAGGCTAATGTGCGAGTCTTGAAAAAGGAGAGCTGGGCATATGCAACTAGGACCTCCAGCGTGAGAATTGAGGTGGAGGCAGTAACAGCGGCATTCCGGTGGATAGAGGAGACTACTGCAACACACGTTGTGTTCATTACGGATTCAAAGAATATGCTTAGCAAGGTGGAGAAAGGAATGTTTCGTGTGGAATGGCTCTCGTCGCTTCAGAGGTCACAGCTTGTGAGAAATGTATAGATATTTTGCCCTGGCCATGCGGGTGTACGGGGGAATGAACAAGCAGATAGGCTATCAGGGAATGCACCTCTTGGTGGTATCTTGCCTATGGACAAGGGGTAGGTGGTCGTGCGCTTGTGGGACCAGGTGGAGAAGGCGGAGGAACAGATTGAGAACCCATATGTGGAAATAATGAGATTGCGGGGGATCAGCAAGGGTTCTGGAAGAATCTCAAAACTGAGAGGGAAGACCAGGAGAACTTTTAATCAGAAAGCGGTGGGAATGATTAGTAGTATGACTCTTCGCTGGCTGTTGAACGAAATAACTGAGCACGTATGGGAAAATCCTGAGTGCAGTGATGTCGCTTCTTAACTCAACTCAACTCAACTTTAAATAATGTAAAACAAACTATTGATGTTACAGACAGGGGACACATTTCAAACTGTCTGTATTCATGTTATCATTTCTGGAGATATTCAGTAGATTCCTTCGCCGGGTTTGAAATATCTAAGTCAATATGGAGAAGAATCTGTATTGTAGAAACTTTGAAACAAAGATGTATGCTTTGTGAAGCGAAACCAGAGTCTTGGCTATTTGTGCTCTCTTTCGAGCTTATTTTGGAAAGTGTATTGCAGAACCTTTGAGACAAGTAGTATACAATGTTGTAACTACTTAGCATTTTAGGATCTGAATCCTTCGTCGTGACGTCATATTTTAC